>PVLC010022547.1:0-26632 GCA_004027655.1 Graphiurus murinus
TACAGACTTCCAATAACCCCTCTCTCTAGCAACCCGTCTTCCACTAGCAACCCACAATCTTTCTTCCCAGGACTTCCCCAGCAACCCGGCCAACCTCTTCCCAACCGCTTCTTCTTCCCCACCAATTCCTCCCAGAACTTCCCAACAACTTCCCAGCCCAGCAACTTCCCAACCAGCCTTTCCCCAGCAGCGTGCTCCTAGCCGTCCTCTCTTATGCGAAAGATGGAGGCTTTTTATAGCTGCGCCGGGCCTAAGCCACGAGGTGTCTCATACAGCTCTCACCTGGCCGGCCAACAGTCGGGTGTGCTGGTGCATGCGCTCTGGCGTGGCACAGCCCACCTGTAGCTGCTTCTGGCATTTTACCAGGCGCCAATCCAGAGGCAAGGTCCAGCTGGCCAGGCTAGGCCCCCGACAATGTGAGACAATAATGTATCAATAAAACCATATTTAAAAAGTAAAAAAAGACTACTATACAAAAGAATTTCTACTAGTATGAAATATCTTTATTAGCAGAGCTGTGTTGAAGGAAAAGGCAGGCATCACAATGCTGAGAAATTAAAAATCCCTGGCTCAGACTCCATATCCATTGGATCTCTTATTAGTTCCAATCATGGACAAGTCACTTTTATCTCAGAACCTGTCCTCTTGTGCCCTGAATAAACTAAAATATATGTTTATCTCACATGTGTGAGAATCACGTCAAAAAAAAAAATGAGTGAAAGCATATTGAGAAACCCAATAAGCCTAATTATTTAAGTCGTTTTTTATCATTGCTATTGTTATTACTATTATTGTTATGACTTCCGGGAAATATGAAATCAACCTGGACCTAAAATTTTTAAGATATTTAGCATCCATCTGAGGCAGATATGGAAACAAAATAGGTTAAGAAAATCATTACAATTGCATAAAAGTCTCTCCTTAAATTATCTTTTGAAATCTCCATTTCTCAGTTCATCTTTTGCAAAACCTCCCTTGAATGTTTGTACTTATTTAAATGAAGAAGTGAATGAATGAATTCTATGTGCTGCTGAAATGCTTTTACTCATTTCATGAACCATTATTTTGTTTGCATTTATTTAACTTGTATAAAGTTTACCTATATAAAATATATAACTCAGCTAGGCATGATGGCACATGCCTGTAATCCCAGTACTTGGGAGACTGAGACAGGAAGTTAACAGCTTCAAGGCGAGCCTCAGCAAATTAGTGAAGTCTTTAGCAATTTAGTGAGACCTTGTTTCAAAATAAAAAATAAAATAGGGCTGGGGGGTATAGTTCAGAGGTAGATTACCACTGAGTTCAATCTCTAGTATCACCAAAAAACAAAATTAATATCTTTTGTTTTTTAGAGAGAGAGAGAGAACAAAATAAGGTTCTTAGATTACCATGGCATCTATCTTTTTATTTTTATCTATGAAAGGAGAATAATACAAATTGATCTTGCTTCTAAAGCAATGATTAAATAAAATAAAAACTAAATTTTCTCATAGTTTTAAGATACATATGCACACACATATATATATGTATATATATTTGATGACATTATACAGACAGTATAAAATGAAACATATTTTACATATAATATGACAAGTGGTGACATCTATACAGAGAGTATAAAATAAAAAGATAAACAGAACTGATGATGTTCAGCCACCAAAACTTTTACATGCTTCTTGTGGAATGTAACTCAACACTAACAATTTGGAAAATTTAATGTTTATTGTAGGTAAATATAATTACTAGGGTAAAACATCTCCTCAGAAGTACATGTATATGTATACCATGCAAGAACATTTATAGAAGTTTTATTCACAATAGCCCTAAACCTGAGTATTTTCATGAAAAAATAAAACAGTGATTTCTTTGCACAATGGAAAATCGTGTCGTGGTGAGGGAGACTGAATGATCTGCATACTGCTCTACAGAACAACACTGTTGAACTGCACAAACATTCGGTTGTGCAGAGCTATCCAATCATAAGAATATAGAACAACATATGGTTTCATTTTCATCAAGTTCAAAAGCTAGCAAAGTGAATCTCTGGTGTGAGATGGCAAGACAGTGGTTAAGCTTGGGGACATGGACTGTATTAAATACCAGAAGACACACAAGCACAGATTTCAAGGTATTGGCAGTACAATGTGTCTTGATTTGGGTGTTATTACAAGCAAATGCTCCATGGGTAAGCTCTCATATATGTACATTTAACATGCTCATCCTGAGCCCCTGATCCCAATCTTGGAAGAATGGTTATAACTCATTAGTCAGGTTGGTGGATAGTTTTGAATGCAAGGAAAATTTGTTTCCTTTGTTTTCATCATTAGATTGGGTTTTTCATAACTGTTTGCTGAAGGAATGTTCTATATGTTCAGTTTATTTCTCTTCAGAACCAGTTGGAGTTAGTAGTCCCTAGACATATGGCAATTACTGCAGCCAGACTTTAGAAGAAGAGCCATGAATGACCTGACTTCGAGGAAAAGCCTGCCATAACTTGTAAGCTGATTCAAGAGCAGCTCTCTGGACGTCCAGAGCCTCTCCTGCTCCTGTGACAAGCAAGTGCTCCCTATGCAGATGCCACAACAGATATTTCTGGGGTACTTAAGTGGAACAAAGAGCTGAGGTGCCCCAGACTCTGGACCAAGACCTTCAGCAATCTGCATGATGAAATTCCCTTGCCGCAGATCTGCATGGCACCAAAGTGGTCTCTGCTGCCTCCAGATGAAAATGGATGGGGACACCACGATGCCTCACAGTCTAGAGCAGCAAAGCCTCACTCTGGGTCAGAGGTAGAAAAAGAGGGCAGAGATGACGCCATGTCTGCATGGACATCAATTCTAGATTTAAAGTGTCTGATGAGTGTTTGTTATTTTAATGGGTACTAAAAGAAGAGTATAGTCAAACTATCAGGCAGTGCCCTAGAAATCCCCATCTGGAGACTGATTGCCTTCCTGCTTGTAGTGCCTGCACTTCTGAGCTCAGGAAGGGAGTCATCTGGCATCATGGCCCAAGGAGCTCCCATACAAAGAGCTCTCAAGTAACTTGGTTGACTTAGAGCCTGTTTTTAACACTTGGTAATTTTCCTTGAGTATTCTCAGAAGCTTGAATGTCCTGAGAAGTTGATCTTTATGTAGAAAAAAAATGTAAGAACTGGAAGACAATTTGTTTTCACAGACTATTTTACAAGGAGCTATTTTAATCCAGAGATATGAGAAACAATCATTCTGAGATGTTTCATTGGCTGGTGGCTAAATTCAAATTCTCATTTTGACATAAGAGGAGTAAAGTGCTTTAGAACTGAGTCCCTATAGACTATTCCTCCTCAACACCAGCATTTTATAGATGAAATAATGAAGACCAAGAAGAAACTGACTTGTTCTTTCCTTGTGACCCTCATTGTGAACCCAGAAAGGGTGCTATCTCCCTCCCACCCTCCTTTCCTCCCTTTCTTCCCTCTTTTAATTCTTTTACTCATTCTTTTTTATCTTTACTTGACATAATTATGGGATACAGTATGATAATTTGATTTATATATGTAATGTGTATGATCAATTTGGAAGTTGCATATCCTCAAAAATTTATTTTCTTGTTTTTCCATATTATTTCTCTTTTCCCTGTCTTTCTCTGCTCTATATTTTCCTTGTCACTCTACATTTCTATAGCCAAAGGGACACAGAAAGGTGTAACTTAAATGTGGAAGACATACATACAATTTTCTTCTATCATGTCTTTTAATAGACCTCCTTCTTAATTCATTCTGTCTCCACTTACCATTCCATTCCATTCTTTTAATTTGGAAACTTTTAATGTGGTTTTATCATTAAGAGACATAAAGGACTCAACAGTGTTGATTTTTAGGATTTTACAGGTGCTTTTTTGGCTTTTCAGTTTTCAAAATAAAGCAAGAACAAAAATCAGCAGAATAAATGAGTTGCAAAATTATACCCATATTCAAACAATCTTGGTAGTAGGTTTATTTTTTTTCTTAGAAAGAAACATTTTTAATAATAGTTTTCAATGACAGCAAAGAGTCTCTTGGGTATAACAGAGACCAAGACATAGAAAACTTCAAGAAATTGACCCTCAGTTTAGAATACCTTTTAATATTAATTGTCCCACTGCCAAACTGCTAGCTTTAAGCTAAGTTACTTTGGAAAACATTCTCAGGAATTATTAGAACCAGGAAACTGTTCTACAATCTGTAAATATTGCTGAAGGGCAAAAGAGTGGAAGTGGAAATAAATTAAATTTAAAGGCACAATTAAACCACTGTGCAGCATATCTGTGTCTATCAAACGTAGAGGTAAATTTGCTTGGGTCCACAGAGCACACAGAGGAAGTCTTCTGGATTTCAGAACTGATCAGAATTAAGCCCAAATCTAAATATGGAATGCTACTTTCTACAGTGGCTCCATCTGATGAGTTTGCAAATCTCTAGTTAAAAAAAAAGTCTCTAGGATTCCATTCATATAGCTTTAGGGCATCAAGTCCATAAACACTGCGATTATCTGACCTCTGTGAACAAGAGGATGGTTTTAATTCTTTCCAAAGCTATAATTTGTGCAGCTGTGGATACTCCTTCAACTTTTGGGAAGAAAGTACTGAGCATATTTAAAATAATGCCAGGTTCCTATTCACATATTCACATTGTCAGACAGACTTAGTAGTTTCCTTAAGTACCATATGAAGTCTGATGGGCCAAAAAAAAAAAAAAAAAACCAGAAAGAAAGAAAAGAAAAACCCCAAAATGGAATCTGGAATTCCTTCAATATGATCCTCCTTGTTATATATTCTATCATTATTTACTTTGTGAAGGCAGAAATAATGTTTTTTTTTTGTTGTTTTTTTTTTTTTTTTTTGGCGGTACTGGGGATTGAACTCAGGGGCATTCTACCTCCGAGCTATACCCCCAGCCCTATTTTTTATTCTTTATTTTGAAACCGAGTCTCACTAAGTTGCGGAGTGCCTCACTAGGTAGAAATAATGTTTTCAATTAATAAAAAATTAAAACTATTTCTGGTGACAGTTGACAACATGAGATTATTCTATGAAACCTAATCTAGATGGTGCAAAAACCTTCAACATAGCTAGGGCATGCAAGCAGAACATTGCTTTAAAAATTTCTACTGAGGATATCCTCAGCTTTGGGAACTAAGCGGGGATTTTACAGTTTATAGTCCTAGAAGGACTCAAGTTGAGTGAATGGGTACCAAATACAATTTGTCACCATGATAACTGAATATCCCTTATGGATTGGTAATTAGACTAGCAAGTCAGTTCTCTTGCCCCTTAACCAGCATGATTTTCCTATAGATGAGACATTTTAAATACGGTTTGGTTCTTGCCTAGCTAGACCTCTTGTCCATGGTGCTTTCCACCAGGCAGAGTAATTGGTTTCAAAGACTGGTTGTTTCAAAGCTGGCTTCCAAAACCCTTGCCCCCCATCCCTGGCATACCACTTAGTGCTCATTTGCCTAAATCCTAACTTCCAGAGCCTCACCATTGTCTGAGGACTTGCTCTGGCCCCTGACACCTGGTTTTCCTATGCAAGAGGCAAGCTGGGAGCGCCAGGGGGTGAGTGCTTCCCAGAAACAACCTTTAACCAGTGGCAGATGGAGTCCATGCACAAGTACCCCAGCTTCTTTTCTAACTCCAAAGCACATGCTCTACACTGCTTTGCACAGTCCCCCCAGAACTGAACCCCAGTTGCCCACAACAACTTGCTGGATGAAGTACCCATTTAGTTTGTCCTTTGCCAGTCTAATTGCCCTTTCCATCAGTATTTCCAAAAATCACTTCCCAAATAGTTTGCACTCAAATCTTGGTCCTGGGTTCTACTTTGCGGTGAGTTTCTAGTTTGGGGTTTCTGGAGCATACAAAACTACATTGAACTTACTTCAGTGTTTATGCTTAATGAACATCTGCTTAGGCCCCAAGCTCTAGCTGGCAGACAACTATGATCTGGATCCTACAAAATCTTCAAAAACTGTGCAGCTCAGTAGATCTGATAAACACAGCTCAATGATCTTGAATTAAAATGTTTCAGAGATGTCTGACATTCAGTATTTTGAAATAATTGAATCTTTTTTTTTTTAGTTCCTGGGATTGAGCTAAGGAGCATTCTGCCTCTGAGTTATACCCCCAGCCCTATTTTATTTTTATTTTGAAACAGGGACTCAATAAATTGCTGAGGCTGGCCTCAAATCCTCCTGTCTCAGCCTCGCAAGTACTGAGATTACAGTCATATGCCACTATACCTGGCCAGACAATTGTCTTTAATAAAATATAAGGGACATTTATTTTTCATCTTATTTCATTTTTCTTTAAGCAATTTATGGACAAGTTTAGTGGAATTTGCCAAGGACCAACACAATGCTTACCTGCACAAAATAAAAAAGTATGAATATACAGTATGAATAGTATGAAAAGTATGAATAAAAAGTATGAATAGTATGAATGTATATTTTTCCTGAATATACATTTTTCCCTCAATTGTATCTTGAATCTACTGTATCAGAACCTCTGGAATAGAGAAATTCACATCTTATAATTTCTCTCAAATGAGTTTTCTATACTCTAAGACTACATTGGCTTGATGCTTGAAAAATTTTTTTCACTTTTCCTTTCTTCTAATCTCATAAAGAAGTTGAATCAGATTGCCCCATTCTTTTGACAATCTAAAGGAAACATATTTACATGTACACCCTGTAGAACTGTATTTACTTAAGCCTAGGTTTAACAGAAAATAATAAGCTTAATGAGATGCCCAAATTCCTATAATAAAAACAAAACAATAAATGCATAGAAATATGAGGAAGAAATGACACACATTAAATGCATCTGGCCTGATGAGTGATAGGATGGCTGCCTATTCAAGCTGGACATTTTACACATGATTGAAGCTTTATTTAGTCTAATGGAATGTGCTTCCTGAATTTGGCTTCTAACTAAGCCAGCACACAATAGCTAGTATTATGTGATTGGACTGAGCTCATTCCCATCTCTAAGTCATTGTGAGTCAATCTTAACTGCTTCTTTCTTTCAGGTAGTTCATTACCTTACTGTTACTCCCAGGTTTAGAGATTTATTCAGGTTGCTACAGAAACATGTTTGACTTTGTACATCACATCTCACATCATGGGTTCCTTTTTCCAGTTTATCTCTAAAAACCTGTGGAATCATTGGTAAGATTTAGCCCCATTTTACAATATAGGAAATACAAACTCAGTGATTTATGGTGATAAAAGTCACAGAAAATGTGACTAGTGGCCTAGATTAATGAGCTATCTCACTACTAAATGATCACATGGGTGGACAAAGGCTGTGCCTATTGCATCATCAAAGCAAAGACAACCCCTA
Source organism: Graphiurus murinus (assembly GCA_004027655.1). Taxonomy (NCBI): domain Eukaryota; kingdom Metazoa; phylum Chordata; class Mammalia; order Rodentia; family Gliridae; genus Graphiurus; species Graphiurus murinus. The sequence goes on from PVLC010022547.1 coordinate 7,360, forward strand.
AATAGTTTTAAGAATTTAATGTTTGAAATTTCCAAGAACAAAATGATAGATGTCATTCTTGGAGGTTTTAGAATACTGTTATATTTTCTTATAAATCTTTACATTTATCTGTCTTTATTTAGACATATATTAAGAGAGCTATTAGTGGATCAAAATCTAATTATATTTGTGACTTCTGAGTGTTCTTAATCCAAACTTCCCTGTCTTCATGCATTGCTTAGCTAATGAGCATAAATGCATTTCATTTCCAGGCAGGCTCTCAAGGGTAGTGGATTTCTAAAGCAGATGTAATGATGCATCCCAATATGATCAGCCAGAGGGGTTACAAAGTGGCCCATCTACCGTAAGTGATAGTATCAAAAAAGAAATGTCTAGGCTGGGTGTAGTGGTACAAACCTGTAATCCTAGTACTTGAGAGGCTGAGACAGGAGGATCCCAGGTTTGAAGCCAGTCTCAGCAACATAGCAAGGCCTTTAGCATCTCAGTGAGACCCTGTTTAAAAATAAAACATAAAACAGGGCTGAGGGTGTAGATCAGAGGTAGAACTCCCCTGGGTTCAATCCACAGTAACACACACACACACACACACACACACACACACACACGAAAAGAAAAAATGAAGAAGGAAGGAAGGAAAGGAAGGAAGGAAGGCCGGCCTAGATGCTCTGACTGAGAATAGTTTTGTTTTCTTCCCATTGGTCATCCTGGACTGCCCATATAATCATTCAGGTTCATGCTCAAGACTTACATTGTTTAAAGAATTTGATTTGAGCATCTAGGGGTCCCTGATATTAGGAGAAATGCATTTCATTTCCAGGCAGGCTCTCAAGGGTAGTGGATTTTTAAAGCAGATGTAAGGGTTACAAAGTGGCCCATCTACCATGGCTCTTCAGACTTTCCAGGAAAGTGGCAAACCTCCCTGCCTTGTTGAGATTTTCCAATGCTACATCTTGCCTTTCTACAATCTCTCTTTTCATACCATGTCTATAAGTCAATTCCCACACAATAAAGACCTATGAGACCCTTCATATGAAGGGGGGAGAATCTCATGTTTCTCTTCTCTTCCTCAGAGATTCATTGTGGATAGACTCATTCTGGGCCATTGGCCTATAAATTCTAGGAAGTACACAGTCATCAGATAGTAATCTAGAATTCATACTTACCTACAAAAGACACTGTTTATAATAACTTGCACCACATCTCAAGTTTCTCCTGCCCTGGAGGCTGGAGTGAAGGCAAAACATCTTTAGGCTAACTCCTGATAGAAACATTAGCTGCTGTCTCTGAGTCTCAAGGACCTTCGTCTTGCTGACCAGGTTCCCCACATTGCTGACACTGTGGGGCAAGTGAGGATGGTCCAGGTTGGCTTAGCTGTATGTCTCACCTGTGCTCCTTGGTCTCATCCACCTTGATGAGTTCATGGCGAGAGAAGTCAGACGCCTCTTCTCTCTAGCATTGAAGTATAATCTTGTCAATCAGGTTCCTGACACAGAAGTTTGGGTGATTTGGTTTGGTATAATTCTTTTAGAGAATTGGGGCAACACTTGGAGAAATAAAAAATGAAAAAGTATAGAAAAAAAGGATTATCTACTGTGTATTCCCTTTTAACACTCTTTACTATTCTAACAGCCATAACTTAGAGACCCATTTCTGGAATTCTTCATGAGGAATTAGTGACTCTGGAGAAAGGGAACTGAGTGACTGGGAGACAGAGAAGACATTGATATCTTTAGTTTTTATGTGTTCTTTTTGTTCTTATCTGTATGCATTTGATTGCCTTGCACTAATGTGAAATAAATTTCTTCAGAGACAAATATTCCACATGATTCTTATGTTTGTCCAGTTCTTCAAACCCGAAAATTACTCTGTATGAAGTTCATTTTACCCTTTCCTGTCCTTATAGTCCATAGCCAACAAGATAACTGACTTGAATGTTTTCATTGAGGTGAATCATTAATTTGCCCAGTAAACTACTATTTAAAGTTTATTAAGAAGTCTTGTTATTAGTCGTCTATTTCAATAATTTCCTATTTTAAAATGAAGGTTTGAACTAGCTTGGCCTAATTGAACTGCACCATCCACACAAATAGAGGCACTTCAGAAAAAAGAATATTAATAAGAACAGGAAAAGAGTTTATTAAAATTGACTCTCTGGGGGAGGGAGACTTACTTGCTGAGGCTGACCTCAAACCTGAGATCCTCCTGTCTCAACATGGAATTACAGATGTGTACCACCACATCTTGCTGGAAAGAGACTATTCTAATTAATTCTTCCATGTGAAAAATATCTTTTACTTTTATTTAGTGAAATTGTTTAAGTTTCTACTCTGTGGAATTCCATATATACTGGAACAGTATGCCAGGATAATGTTCTGGTCTTCATGAAGCATCTTTGATACCATTCTCGTCCTTCACTTCCTCAGCATCAGAGGGCAACACTTCACCCCTTGGATGTCAGTTTCTTTCTTCCCACCGCCTTCCAGTTTTATTAAGATATGATTAACAACCCAGGCATGGTGGCACATTTCTGTAATCCCAGTATGTGGGAGGCTGAGATGCAAGGACCACAGACTTAAGGCCAGTTTCAGCAACTTAGTGAGACCTTGTTTCAAAAAAAAAAAAAAAAATAGAAAGGGATGGAGGTTCTAGCATGGAGGTAGAATACCCCTGGGTTCAATTCCTAGTACCAAAAAAAAAAAAAGATACAATTAGTTAGTGAAAATGGTATATATTTATGGTATACAATAGGATATTTTGATATATATGTATGCTGTATAGTGAGCAAATTAACTGACATTTACCATTTCATGTCTTTTATTTTTTTGTGATAACATTAAAGATCTACTCTCTTAGCAATTTTCAAGTATAAAATGAATTATTAACTCTAGTCACCATGCTGTACAATAGATTTCAAGAACTTACTCATTCTATTAATTGAAACTTTGTACCCTTTGGCATGTTTCATTTCTTTCTAATTGGGATAAAATCAGACTCTAATATCGACCAGTAAGATAGGTGACACTCACAGAGCTGAAAGAAGATATTTAATTCTTATGGTTGCAAAAGGAGTAAAATGAGCAATATGAGGGGAAAATGGAATTTTCCATGATTTTCTGATGAATAAGTACATGAAAAGATATTTTCAATCTGATGGCTATTAAGGTAGACAACTCTGGGTAGCCCAAATGTAATAAACTCTAGGCAAAAATTTAATCAATATATTGTGGTTTGACTAAAGGAGACTGAAAATTCTTTAGCCTGGGGCTCAATACAATCACTCTGACCACAGTTGTGAAAGCTGGCCTGCTGTCTAAGGAGAATGATGATCAGTTCCCCAGACTCATCCATCGAACACTAAATCTACCTATTTGACCAGCCCTGCTAAAATCATTTCAATCATTGGAAACTATATTTGTTCCCAGACTGTGCTATTTAATTTGCTACTGTAAAAATCAGCATTTTCTATTATGCTAAACATATGAAAGCCCCCTTGGTTTTACAAAGCAATATTTTGTCTTTAAATATTGGTTTATTTCAAGTTGAAGATTCAGTCCACATAATTCTAGAGGGCATTCTTATTATTTCCCCCTTAATACTGGCTGGTATTTTTTTTTTTACATGTCTAGTTTGTATTATATCCTATAGCAGGTCCTTATACATACCTTTAGGGTTTTCAAAATATACCAATGAGAGATTCCTTTGGGGGCCTATATTCCAGAGAAGGAGATTGCAGCTCAGCAGTAACATTCTACAAGCCACAAAGACACAGTGTGGATTTTAATCCATGCCACGGTCCCCACTGATGCACATTTTAAAAATCATCTCTGTTGCTTAACAAATCCTTCAAATTAAATGATGTTTTTAGAAATGCAAAAAGACGAGGACAGAGAGATGTGTGACTCCACAGAGAAGACATAATTCCTCAGCTAAAACCCCTAAGATCTTCCCCAGAGCTCCATTTGAGGGGCAAATTGATCTTTAACAGTTTTTCTCAATGCCAGCATCCTGGTGGTATATTATCTTTTCTCTGTTTACCTTAAACATTGGAGTATTTCTGTTTTCCAATGTAATCATGCAGATTTTTAAGGATAGGATTTCGAAAACTGCAGACAAAAATTTTAGCAGGATCAAATTTCCTTTTATTAATATTTTCATTTGTTACTTTTAATAACAAAGCAATTCATGTTTTTTATTTCTTGTCAAAAAGTTGAAAATGTAATAAACCTTTAAAAACAAAATGAAAATTATGCTATGATTGATGTGTTTTTCTGGTGTAATTTATATTTCAGTTGAAAATTTGCATAAATTAAAGAAATTACGCCACAGGGTTGGTCTAAAATTGTAAGTTAATAAATTCATTCATTAGGTCATTTGCTAATACATATTATGTGCTAAACGAGCCTTTGGATACAATGAATCCAACACACAATTATCTGCCTTCAATTTATGTTCTTTCTATATGGAAGACAGATAATCAGCTAGTTAAAGTAAAATGAGGGAGGTAACTGAAACTTTCAGATATTGGAACACAATATAAATGAAATTATATATTATATTATATTAATTATATTATATTATATTATATCATATAGTTTCATTTTATAAATGAAATTACCAGGGTGAAGAAGATGGAGATATCTTGGATATAGTGATCAGTTATGGAGATAACAATTGAACTGAGCTAGGTGTGGTGGTACACACCTAACCCCAGCACTTGGGAGGTTGAGTCAGGAGGATCATAGGTTCAAAGCCAGCCTCAACAACTTAGCAAGGCCCTCAAGAACTTAGCAAGACCATTTCAAAATTAAAAAAAAAAAAAAGATGTCTGAGAGTGTAGTTAGGAGGCAGAATACCCCTGAGTTCTATCACCGAAACAATTGAATTGAATCTTAAAGCATGAGCATGAGCCAGCAATGCAAGAAACTGAAGAAAGACCACCCAGACAGAGGAAGGAAGGGGTGGGAAGGAGGCAGTGATCCAGGAAAGGGGGGCTTAGGCAGGGAGAGAAAGAAGCTAGTTGTTGGGCTGAACATAATAAACAGATTGAGAATGGTCTGCGGTGTTGAGGAGATGAAGGTAAAAGTGGAGGTTGTCTCTGGTAGAACCTGTGGAAATGAGTTAGGAGTTTGCATCATTTTCCAGGGCAGAAGGAAGCCATCAGGGTGATTATATGATTAATTCTTTAGCAAGTTCCCTTCAGATGCGATACAGCAAAATGCACCATGAGAGGATGAAGGTGGCAATTTGTCTTTTATTTTCAGATATTATCATTATTTGTTTCAGTCAGCATTCTTACTGCTGTAATCCAAAGCACCTGACCAGCACACAGCCTAGAGGAAGGAGATTTACTTGCTCACAGTCCTGGAGATTTCAGGTGTTCAGTCCATGTACATCAGGGTTCATAGGTGGAGTTCAGGGCCTGGCAGAAGGAAGCAGATGGAGAAGAGAGCAAGTCCCTCTGCTGTCTCACCATGGAGGCCTGGAACAAGAGAGAGTGAGCCAGGGAAGGAAGGACCACATATAATCCCCCAGGGACCCAACCTTGGCAACCAAGCCCCGGTTCCAGCATGGCTGCCTTTTTCCATGAGAGCTAGGAGATCATTCTAAGTCAAAACAATGACACTATTCATCAATCTCAACCTTCACTTGTCTCAGAAGCAATGACTTTGCTAATAGGAAATACAGGAAACAGGCGGTTTTAATTGGGAACTTATTGTGGGGATAAATAACAGATAGGTGGTAGCTTAGTCTGTTTTATGCTGCTGTAATAGAATTCCAAAGATCAAGTAATTGTAAACAATAGAAGTGTATTCCAATGTGTTCTGGAGACTTGGAAACCCAATATTATGGTGCTGCTATCTGGTGAAGCCCTTCTCAACATATCATTACATCAGAACATCAGGGCATCATATGGCAGGAAAGCACAGAAGCATGGAAACTCCTGTCTCTCTTCCTCTTTATCTCTCTCTCTTTCTCTATTTTTTATGGTTTGGGGGGATGGAATCATGGGTGTTCTCCTCTGAAGTACAATTCCAGCCATATTTTACTTTTAAAATTTTGAATAAGAGTCTCACTAAGTTGCTGAGGGTCTTCCTAAATTGCTGAGCCTGACCTTGAATCTGTGATCCTCCTGTTTCAGCCTCCCAAGTACTGGAGTTATAGGCAAGCACTTTTACACCTACCTCTTCCCCCCTCTTATAAAGCCACTAATCCTATCACAGAGGCCTCACTTTCATGACCTCATCACCTAAACCAATTACCTCTAATTAGACTCCACCTTCCAACAATGCTATAGTGTGGATTAAGCATCTAATACATGAATTTGGGGTACACCTCCAAGCCACAGCAGGTAGCTTGGACAGGATGAAGACAAACAGATTCAAGATTTGTTTTGGAAATAGTATTCATAGAATTTAATGATAGGCTAGATGTGGTGTATAAGTGACCTCAAGAATGGTTAGTGGTTTTCTAACTGAAGTCACTAAATGAAAGACATGAAAGTATTTTTCTCAGATGTGGAAGATCTAGGGTAAAAAAAAAAGCAATGATGGAAGAGAATCACAACTTCTAAGTTGGACTCTGAAGGTTTTTGAGGGGTATGTTAGTAGAAATATCAATAATCAATCATGGGTTCCAAAATAACAGGTAGTGGCTTAACACATAAACTTGAAGACCTGTCATTTAGCATTTAGACTACAAGTTAGTAAACTATGGCAGGTGGACCAACTGCAGTTACCATCTAGCTTTGTATGGCTCTGAAATGTATGAAATCTTTTTGATGTTTAAATGTTTGGAAGAAAAAGTCAAAACTAAAAGAATATTGTACAACATGAGAAAATTACATGAAACTGAAATTCTGGTGCCCTCAAATAAAGCTTTATCTGAACACAGCCATGCCCATTCATTTCTGTGTTATGCATGGCTACCTTCACGCTGGAGAGGCAGAGCTGAGTAATTGTAATAGGGATCATATGGCTTGCAAAGCCAAAAATATTTGCTATGTGGCTATTTATAGAATGTATTTGCCAACCACTAATTTAGATGATATTAAACCTATGGGGTTGGATGGTGGAAATCTTGGAACATTTTGTTTTGCCTGTATCCAGCTGTCCAGATGTCCCAGAGAAATGTAGGAACCTGGAGACAGCACCATCTATTCACTTGCTGGCTGTGATCCTCGCTCATGGACTCTCTAAGAAGGGAGCAACATCAGAAGAGAATGTTGAATTAGAGAAGCCAGACAGGGTTCCTGCATTACAAACTCCAAATTAACTGTACAGTGAACAGATTTGCAAACTTAAAAAAGAAAAGAAAAAAAAAACACATGGGAAAAAAAGGCCTTCTGTTTATTTTTCCCCCTTGTAAATTTACCACAACCACCATTAAGTATCCTAGTTTCTGCCTGGGAAGAGTGGCTGGCAGGGTCAGTGATGGAAAAGCAGCTGGAAAACCCCAAGAAATTATGGAACCCTCATAAAAGAATCAAGGGACACTGTTTTTCAAACCACTTGAAAAACTGAAGAGTCTGTGCTGGTCAAGTTATTGTGTTTTCCCTGATGTGTTAACAACAGTAATGAAGGATATCAGCAGTTGTGGACTGGAGTGGAATGTTTTCAATGGAATTCCAGGATCCTGAATGAAAGGATTCGCGGACTCTATTAGGAAGACCCATGCTTTAGCATGAAGATAATGCCCATGAGATAACTGTGAACTTAGACAACTAAAAAATTTTAGTAGAACTTCAAACAAATGAATGTTTATAGTAGAGAACATATTGCATTTTAACTATATTTCTATTTCTATATTATTACACCTCTACACATTCACAGTACTGATCATGTTTGTGTGTGTATATATCAGATACAATAATAATTCCTCTTAGAAAAGTTTAGCTAATAGAAGAGAGAAAAATAGAGTATTTCAGATATGTACTCAGGATTGCAACTTGGGATCACATGACAAGGAAACCACTGAATCCTTTAAAAACATTTTATTTCAAGTTTTCCACCAGGCATTTTAGCATAGGTGGCATTTTATTGGTGTTTTGAAACATTGACCATGACGCAAGGAGGGCTAGCAGATGCCACATCCATTCATATTTTTTCTAGGAGTTTTGCTGCTTCTAATTGTGGTGAACCGAGTTCATTCTACTTGTCACGCATTCTTGTCAGCTCTTCTATTTCCTGGTCACTTAAGTGCATCCATCTATTTACTCATCTCCAATATTGCCAAAAACTGCAGCAAGGAGGAACATTATCCAAGCCTTCGTATGCTGAACAATTATAATTTTATTTATTTATTTTTTGGTGGTACTGGGGATGGGACCCTTGGGCATTCTACTCCAAGCTACACCCTGGTCCTATTTTTTATTCTTTATTTTGAAACAGGGTCTCACTAAGTTGCGGAGAGCCTCACTAAGTAGTTGAGGCTGGCCACAAACCTGGATCGTCCGGTCTCAGCCTCCTAAGTACTAGGATTACAAGCGTGCACCACCAGGCCTGGCTCCAATTATAATTTTAAAACTGGTGATTATACATAAAGAGTTCTAGGTATAAAAATAAGTACATGTGTTAAAGTTTCTGGGATCTTTCTTCCTGAAAATTTTATCATTAAGTAGATTCATAAATTATTTTGTCATGTGTATACCAATATGTAGCATAATCTGGTTTATTTATATATTTGCATATGCATACATGCACATTATATAACACATGCACACTCTACCATTATTCTATACATTTCTTAAAGCCATTCAATAAATATTGGAAGAAAAAAATACATATGAATGACAAATTTAACATTAACTTTCCAAGACTATGTAGGTTATTCTATTTTATTATTGTCAAGAAATATTTTTATTAACATTGAACAATTATACATATTATGGGGTAAAATGTAATGATTTAATACTTGTATACAATGTGTAATCAAACCAGGATAATTAGCATTTTTATCTCCTTAAGTATTTTTTTGTGTTGAAAATCTTTAATCTGCTCTCTTCTAGTTTTTTTTATAAAATACATAATAAGATATTGTGAACTATAGTCACCATACTGTAGTGTATAACAGTAGAAATTATTTTCCTATGGAATGTATTTGGTACTTCCTTACCTTTCTTACCTCTAGTGACTAGTGACCATTACTTGACTGTCTCTCTCTTTCTCCCCTTTCTCCTTCCCTCCCTCGTTTCTCTCTCTCTCTCTCTTTCCTTTCTTTCTTCCCTCTTCCTCCTCTCCTGCTTCTTTGTGTCTTCTTATTTTTTTGTTTGTAATACTGGGTTCTGGGCATTTTGTTTGTGATACTTGTGATGCATTTAACCCCTGAGTTATGCCCTCATCCGATTTTATTTATTTATTTATTTATTTATTTATTTATTTATTTATTTATTTATTTTTGCAACAGGGTCTCACTAAGTTCCTGAGCCTGGCTTTGAAACTATGATCCTCCTGTCTTAGTCTCCCAAATATTGGGATTACAGGCATGTTTGGCTTCTACACTCTATTTCTATGGAATCAACTTTCACAATATGAGCAAGACCATATGATATTTGTATTTATGTGCCTGGCTTATTTCACTTAACATAATGTCTTTCAGTTTTATCTATGTTGAGAATTTAATTATTTTTATGGCTTAGTAATATTCTATTATGTAGATGTGCCACATTTTCCTTATCTGTTATCCATCAATTTAATCAGCATTAACATCCTTTTTTAATCCCTAAGTACATGGCATAAGTTTCAATAAACACTATCATTTTAAGCTGAAAATAATAGCACTTATTGTGTAAAAATGCTTTAATATCTAATTTTTCACTTAATCCTTTCAGCAGTACTACAAACTAGGTATTTTTATACACATTTTCTGATAAGAAAATTAAGCCCTGGGAAGTTAAATATTATGATCAGGATCATCAACAAATAAATCATCAAGATGGGAATCAAATCAAATCTTCCTCTTTTTGCATCATGCCCTTTCTCTTTGGCATTGGTAAGTCCAATGTCTGCCTCTCACCTACAAGTGGAGGCACCAGGGATACACACTTGAATGTTGAACGCTTGGCCCTCAATTGGCAATTTATATTGTCATCAAGTGGAGTCATTCAGCCACGTTAGATGAACATGCATGGTATCTATAGTATCTACATTCATAAAAGCACCTTCATTTTCTTTACAAACTTAATGGTTGAAACTTCCTTTGTGAAAATTGACTGAAATGAGATTTTAGTTTTCGATGTGTGTGTATGTGTGTGTGTCTATTTTTTTGTTCATTGATTTTGCTAGTAAACTTCAGTATCAGTTCTATAAAGGTGTAAACTAAAAGGCATACATGTATGACTCATACTCATACTCCATCAGTTACAATGAGTTTAATTAATTTTTTCTTTTTGGTACTGGGGATTGAACTCAGGGGCATTCTACCTCCGAGCTATACCCTCAGCCCTATTTTTTATTCTTTATTTTGAAACAGGGTCTCACTAAGTTGCGGAGTGCCTCACTAGGTAGCTGAGGCTGGCCATGAACCCAGATCCTCCAGTCTCAGCCTCCCAAATGCTGGGATTACAAGTGTGCGCCACCATGCCCCGCTGAGTTTAAACACTTTTGGAGGTATAGAAGACCTTGGTAGAGCGAAAAACACATTTCAGGTATTTGAAGCCCTGCTATGGAACTTTGTATTATTTCCTTTTTAACAAAGCCAAAAGCTCACCTCACCTGGCTCAGTATCAGTTTTTTAGCCTAGACTATGGGCATGATGCCCACTGCATCTCAGAGGGGCTTTGAGAGGATGGATATACACACCATTTAATCTCTGGAGCACTTTACAATTACCTGGCAACATTATTCAGTGCAACATAGAAGTCGGTCATTAAATGTCATCAAAGAATAAAGTAAATGCTGAGGATGATCTCTTTTGCTGTTGTGGAGGAAAGTGGTGCTTTGTTTCTTTAAGAATTCTCAGACACCACCTAAAAACCTCCCTTACTGTGCAACTTAGGTGCATCCGGTAGCGCAGCCCAGTTCTGATCTTCCTGGCAGATGTCATAATTTACTGTCACCCTCATGCAGGAATGCAAGGCAAGGGGCCCCCAGCAGGCTCTGTGATCCATTGCCTGACAAGTCCCGGGTGTCAGCCTTGGGCAGGCCCGGCGGAGGTGGAACACCATTTACCTGATAGTGCCTGTGATAAAGTGGGCAATTAGATGCACTTGGAAAACCCTGGCTGGAAACGAGCTGGCATTTAGGAAACATTACAGCCCAGTCAGGCTTCACAAACGTTAATGGAGAGAAGCAAAGTCAGTCAAGATCTACCTTGCTCGCCGCGGAAGTCAGGACGCACAGCTCTGTGGCTTTATCGCTTTCTGGTCTCTCCCACCTTCTCACAGACAGGGCAATAAATTCTAATCACTGATGAGAGTCAAAGGAAGAAAAGCGAGAGCTAGGGCCTCCAGCTTTTTATCTTACAGCCATGTTATTTGTTTAGACCTCAATTTTTTTATACTTTTATTGGCACATTGTAATTTTACATCGTAGTGAGAAAAGTGAGAGCTAGGGCCTCCAGTTTTTTATCTTACAGCCATGTTATTTGTTTAGACCTCAATTTTTTTATACTTTTATTGGCACATTGTAATTTTACATCGTAGTGAGGTTCAAAATGTTGCAAACATACATGCACCTTGCGAACAGTGTGCTTCCCTCTGGGTTCCCCTTCCCACTACCACGCCTACCACGCCTACCACGCCTACCACTGCCACCACGCCTACCACGCCTACCACTGCCACCACGCCTACCACTGCCACCACGCCTACCACTGCCACCACGCCTACCACGCCTACCACTGCCACCACCACACACATTCGTGAGGCTGGTAGTGGTACTTTCATATACGGACATAGCGTCCTTTGAGGCTTCTTCATCTGTTCTCCTTTTCCTCTCCTCCCTTCCCTTCTCCAGTGTCCTTCTACTAGTATTACACTTCTTCCATTTGCCTTAAGTCCTTTTTGCTTCCTATTTTCTCTCCAGCTTCCACATATGAGGGAGAAAACATAGGAGCCCTGAATTTCTGACACTGGCTAATCTTAGCACAATGTTCTCTAGTTCCATTCATTTTTCTGCAAATTCATTTTCTTTATGGCTAAAATTCCATTGTGTGTATACTACATTTTCATCATCCCTTCATCTGCTGACGGACAGTAGGCTAGTTCCATAATTTGACTGTTGTGAATTGTGCTGCTATGCACATGGATATACATGTATCCCTATTGTATTCTGACTTTAATTGTTTTGTAAAGACATTGAGGAGATATTGATAGCTGGGTCACAAGGTGGATTCATTCCTAGTCTTCTGAGGAGTCTCCACACCTATCTCCGTAGTGGCTGTACCAACTCACAATTCCACCAACAGTAGTGTATAAGCTTCCCTATTTGCCCACATTCTTACCAGCATTTATCACTGTCTTTTCTCTGTCTTCCTTTCTCTGACTCCCCGACTCCCTCGTCCTCTCTCTCTCTCTCTCTCTCTCTCTCTCGCATGCAATCACAGTGCAAGGATTTAACTTGGCACATGAGTGTACATTTTGTCTCTCATTGCCCTTTCCTGAGTTAGGTGCCAACTCAGGAGTGTAATTTGTCTGACATATATTCTATGGCCCCGCCCCCCTTCATTTCCTCCTAACTGGATAGCTTCAGCTAGATAGTGATTAATGAGTCTGGAAGGTGAGCGACAGTTATCTTAAGGGCTCTTAAAAGTTTGTTTCAAGAGCCTAACTAAAATCTCCCGCTGCATTAGCTACAGTTAGATTTCCTGTTGATAACGGTCTGTGGGAAATGCCCCCCTCCCAAACTGCCATGAGTGTGAAGCTCTGTTTATTAGCCAACCATGTGCATGTCCTCTCTGTCGCCTGTGCATTTGCCATCCCCTTCAGGCAGATAAGCATTTTACCTTCAAGAAGGAGGAAGTATATCTCCTTGTGAGTCTGGTCCAACCCTGGGCCTCATTTGGAGGTGAAGACTTTCTGAAATTGAAAAGGCAGGAATGCTCTGGAAATTGTGTTCGCAGGCAGTGGAACAGGAAAATGATTCCCTCCCCAAGGCCAGTTCCTCCTGGTCTGCAGGGTGGAAAAGGTGGGAGGAAGGGACAGGGTGTTCTCTGTGCGATCGGAATTCCCCTGTAGAGTCATAGGAGATGAGCAAGCCTCTGGTTTTCCTCTTTCATATTTTATTTTGCACCTAGAATAATAAGCATGTAGAGAGGAACCAGAGGTGCCCACATGAGGTTTTCTCCTTTCTGAATAATGAGCAGCCCTACACCAATCTGAGTGTTAATGGGGGATGCTGGTGACCCCCTGGTATAGGGCCCATTGTGTTTTTAGCCAGAAGGACATCTGGGGACTACAGGGTATATTCTGGTGCCAGTCACAGTGGGGAGGTGGGGAAAGATTGGAACTTCTCCCTAAGTTTGATTCTGAATAGGTGTTATTACAATATTTTTATGAATAAAGAGGCATGTTTTAGTTGTCATAGGTTGGAGTGCAATAAACTAAATAAATGCTTTCAGACCCCAGCAAAATTCAGGAAATTGAGGTGGGGAGATGGAATCGTCAGTCTGTCATGCTCTCTTGGTGATGGTGCCACAATAGACCCAAGTTACCTATTTTATATGGCCTCATAGTGCTGGTCTTAAAACCCACTTCACTTTTGTCTTTGGAGAGTACAGTTTAATGAGCTATTTACAACATGACAGGAAGTGATAGGCAGATAAATAGGCAGACAGACAGATAGACACATCATAGACATATAGATACCAATTCAAATGTTGCAAGATAGTTGGATATATGCATAGGAGATGATTTCCCCAAAACCCAGGTCCCCCATGAAATATCACCACCTTCAAATAGAGGCAGTGTCCAGAAATTCCCTTCCTCTGTTTCACAGTATCTCTGGGATCACTGTAGTAGATTGATTCAGATCCTAATCATTTACCTTTCTTGCATCTATGCTGTTTGCAGTTCCTTCCCTCAAGAGGTGGGTCTACTTCTTGATTCCTTGATCCTTGGCTGGCTTTGTGACCTGCCTGGGCCAGCACTGGATGTTTGGCTGTATCATTTCTGTCTACACTCTATGAGGCCTTGTGTGTTTCCACTTGTTTGTTCAGTACTTCTCTGTGGGATGTATGAAGAATCACAAGGGCTCTCCTAATAATGTGTAAGTCATCTACCGTCACTGTGGGAAGCAGATAGCATTGTAGGACCCACAACCCTCCACATGCGCAACCCTTCTAGTCTCAGACCCTTAGCAAGCTCCTGCTGGGCCTGGAGTCTAGAGAGAGAGATTCTCACATCTCTGCTGCCACAAGAAAACCTTGCCATCTTGGCCAAGTCATTTGTTTTCTTTTTTCTCTTCTCTCAAGCTGAGGTTTGAGTTAGATGCACTCTCAGGAAACTACCAGGTCTGAACGTCCATGGTTTTATCAGATTGTGTCGCTCATGAGCCCTGCAGGAGAAAGAAAAGAAGAAATAATGATGATTACAATATTTCCCTCTCTACAGTCCCTTCTAATCTCCTACTTTACAAAGAATAAAAAAAGAAAGAACACATATCAGAGGGTGGTAGAAAGCAATGTAGGCTATAAAAATCTGAGCAATACTTTTCTCTCCCCTGTCAAGTCTTTTTATCTTCTATCCCAAATCCAGGAGGAGCTAGACTTTTTTCAGGGACTATCCTAAATCTAGATGGTATTAATTCTTTCAGCATTTATCAGGTCCCAAACTAAAATGATAATGTAAGACATGGGCATCAAAGTTGCTATACTGTCCCCAGTTTAGGGTTTTGAAATGTTTCCCACAGAAAGTCACTGCTGATTGTTCTTCTAGGTGAGATGACACCCCCAATGACCTTCCATTCATTTAAGGACTCACTGGAATTTGCTGAAGGTCAAGTAAAGTCATGGCAAATCTTGGCACCTGCAACAGACTGATTCTCTCACGTTTGTGGAGAGTGGTGAGGCTGTCATCCCAAACCTTTCTGACCTGGCAGCACTAGACATGGATGATGATCGTGCACCTAAGAATCATATTGAACTTTACAGAGGAGACACATGGCATATAAACAGAGGGGAGGGCTGGCTCGTAAGGAGGCTTGAGGCTAGGAATGGGAAACAATGTCTAAGTCAGAAAAACACCAGCTGCTGTAGTAGTGCTGACAGCAAAGCCCACCTGCCTGGGCCTACTGCAGATGCTCCCTTGATTTCTGACATCGGTGCTATCAAGTTCAGGACATGCCAAAAGGCTGGAACTGCACAGAGAATGTTGTTCAAGAGACAGTGAGGGAGGAAGTAGGGGATGCAGCGGCCAGGGCGGGGCAGTGGGTATTCCTGCATGGCAGTTTCATAGGTTGGTAAGGACAAGTGAATGAAAAAAATATGGTTTTGCAAAGAAAATTCACAAAGAGCAATACGCACACAGTCACAAACTCATAAGAAAGAAGGAGAGAGAAGACAAGGGAACACAGAATTGACTTCAAGGAATAAATGATTATGCTTCATTTATTGCCCAAGATAGCTAGTTCTTTCCAACTGTTAACTGATAACTACCTTTACACTCTTTATTTTTTGTTTCTCATAAAAATATTTATAAGTTCTTTCCTCAGTCACTTTTGACAACTTAGTATAGTGCCATGATTTAAATAGGAGTTAGGAAGCAGGGCATTTTGAGTCCAAATCATGGGTTCTACCAGTTCCTAATTTTCATGCTTTTAACTGGATTCATTATGCTAGGTGGATAATATTTGAATAGATAATAGCTAGGAGTTATTTAGAATTTATGTAAAACAAAAATCTAGAGAATCAAAAGACTAATAGAGTTCTAGTATAGTAAATAAAAAGGTGTTTATGCCTAACAAAGCCACAGTAAAATTTGAGAACCCCAAGGGAGAAGAAATATCTTTAAAACAGATAAAAGAGAAAGAAATTACCTTCAAAGAAAGGACTGACAGTTAACTTCACAACAATGGAAGCCAATAGCAATGGAATGGTGTATATAATGTGCTAAGGAAGATAACTGTCTCCCTGAAAATCTGTACCCAGCCCAAAACACCTCCTACATAAAGAAAAAAATAAATTTTTATTTATTTGCCACCAGCAAATCTACACTAACAGAGATAATAAAGAATGTTCTTTAGGTAGAAGCAAGAACCCAGAGAAAAGATAAAAAGTGACCAAGAGAAAGAATGTCCACGAACCTGATCATTATGTGGGTTAGTCTCAGAAAATAAAATTAATTAGCATGATAATCAAGTATAAAAACTTTAAATAGAATTTGCATACCAAACAACATTAGCAAATTTATTTGAAATATGATAAAAAAGAGTGAAAATGTCTTAATGATCTTGTATTTTTAGGAGGTGACTGAATTATTGATTAATTTTATACTTTGATAAATACTAATGTTTAGTAAAAGGAAAAATTAAAATAAAATTAATCAAACTGAAAGATTGAAAAAAGGAAAGAAAATGAAGCAGAAGTGTCAAAAATTTTTAAAAGATGTTATATATACACATATATACATATACACATATACACATACACACACACACATATATGTATGTAAATGTGTGTGTGTGTGTGTGTGTGTGTGTGTGTGTGTGTGTGAGTGTGTATGATACTGGGAATGGAAACCAGGGGCATTCTATCTCTTGGATACAACCTCAGTCCTATTTTATTTTTTGTTTTGAAATAGGGTCTTGCTTAGGCTCTTGAGAGTCTTGTTAAGTTTTTGAAGCTAGTCTTAAACCTGAGATCCTCCTCTTTCATACTCCCAAGTACTGAGATTACAGGTATACATCACCACACCCATCCAGCTAAGATGATATATTGTAAATACATACATATATATGATAATCAAGTATATGTATGTATATATATATATATATGTATATTATGTATGTATTTTTTTTGCGGTACCAGGAGTGGAAACCAGGGACATTCTACCTCTGAGGTACAACCCAGACCTATTTTATTTTTTGGAACAGGGTTTCCCTAAGTTGCAGAGGGCCGCACTAAGTAGCTGAAGCTGTCCGTGAACCTGTGATCCTCCTATCTCAGCTTTCCAAGCACTGGGATTACAACCATGTGCCACCACACCCAGCTTAAATATATTAGTAATTATTTAATGCAAATAGACCCAGTAAACAGTTAAAAGTAAAGAATATTAGTTTGGATTAAAGAAAATCCCAATGACATTTGGTGCATGGTGTAATTCCTATAGAAATGGCTTTTATACCATATTGTATAAGGAGGTTATCCCCTGAAGTTGTATATATCCTGTGTGCCCCTAGATCCAATCATAGAAGAGATCAAAGTAAATGGATGAATACACCTATACATATGTAGGCGTACACACACATAGATACATATATTTGTATCGCTTTATGGATATATATATATGTGTGTGTGTGTATGTGTGTGTGCGTGTACTTTTGCTTATCTATTTGTGTGTGTATTTATATTTTCATCTCTTTATTTGATCAAATCTATCTATCTATCATCTATTGTGTGCATGTGAAACAAAGGAAAACTTGAAAAGCTATCGTGGTATTACAATAGATTAAGGCAAAAGGTATAATGAGAGAGTCCCTTTATAATGATAACAACTTTAACTCACAAGATGATATAATGGTTTAAATATCTATCCATCTAAGGATAGAGATTCAAAGTATATAAATCAAAAATTGATAAAAGGCATAGACAATATGAGACAAGAGAATAAAAGAAAGATATAGGCAAAACTATACATAAAGAGAAATTAAACATACTTCTTTTAGGAAATTGAAGAACAAGCTAACCAAAAATAATAACTCAAGATCTCTATCTTTCTATAAATGATAAATGTGCAGAGGAAAATCTACTAAATAGAAGAATGAAGACTGATAAAATCACAGACCATGAATTATAATAATCTTCCACAAAATATAATAAAGTAATAAAAATGATAAGAATAGGATAGAGGAGGTCAACAATGCCAAATTTGGTTCCTTGAAAAGATAAATTTGAAGAACACAGGTTTGAGGAAAGCCCTAGCAATGCAGCAAGACTGTCAGCCACTTCATGAGACCCTCTCTCAAAGTAAAAAAGAAAAAGACCAGGGTTGCCAGGCGTGGTGGCGCATGCTTGTAATCCCAGCATTTGGGAGGCTGAGACCAGAGGATCCGGGTTCAAGGCCAGCCTCAGCTACCTAGTGAAGCCCTCCGCAACTTAGTGAGACCCTGTTTCAAATTGAAGAATAAAAAATAGGGTTGGGGGTGTAGCTCAGAGGTAGAATGCCCCTGAATTCAATACCCAGTACTGCAAAAAAAAAAAAAAAAAAAAAAAAAAAAAAAAAAAAAAAAAAAAAAAAAAAAAAAAAAAAAAAAAAAAAAAAAAAAAAAAAAAAAAAAAAAAAAAAAAAAAAAAAAAAAAAAAAAAAAAAAAAAAAAAAAAAAAAAAAAAAAAAAAAAAAAAAAAAAAAAAAAAAAAAAAGGTTGTAGCTCAGAGGTTGAATGCCACTAGATTCTGTCTTCATATAAAAAATAAAATTAATTTAATTTAATTAAAAATAAAAATAATAAGAAAAAAGAAATCACAAATAACTCAGGAAATAAGAAGGTCATCACATACTAATATAGACATTATTAAGATATTATAAACATTTATGTGAATAAAATCTAAATTTTAGATCTAAATCTGACTCCTTTTACAACTTGGAAGTGATTTAAATTTTAGAAGCAATTGTGAAAGACCTTAAAAATATTGACATACTTTTATCTTTTCTAGTGTACTTTTACCTAGTATTCTCAATTCTTATAAAGTTTTCTAGGGAATTAAACTTAAATGCAAGCAACAACAACCTTGCAGCACATGTACATCCCAGAGTTATTTATACTGAAAAGGAAATTTAACCAAATCAAATGTGTAACTATTTCTGATCAGGTAAGGACATCCAGTTAAGTGGTCCAAAACATTTATCCCAATTTTCTCATTGGAAAATGGAAATACTTCTTTAAATTTTATTCTACATCTTATTTGGGCATACACTAACTATAAATGCCAGGCAACAAATACATTAATTCAATTAGTCATGGTAATTTAGTCTGAAATACAATGAAGTCTTTAGAAAGAATGGTGCAAATATATTTTTTATTTTAGAATGCCTTAACCATGTGCATAAATTCTCTAGATTGTGTGAGAGGAAAATACAGACCCAATAGAAAAGGAGGAGGAGGAGGAGAGGAGGAGGAGGAGGAGG
>PVLC010022548.1:0-26775 GCA_004027655.1 Graphiurus murinus
CTATATTGAATTATATTATCTTAAATTTACATTATGGATGTGATTAGTTTTCTACATCTAAGTGCTTTAAATTGTATATCTAGCTTATGTAGCTATCGTGTCAGTAGAATCTCTTGATAAGTGAATATGATTAAGGTGAAGTATAATTTATCAATTTTTATTTATAGTTAGTACTTCGATGGGTCCTGATTGATAATCATTTGACTAAACCAACATCACAACAATATTGCCTTTCTCATCTTCTTTGGAAAGCTATATATTTGGTATTTTTACTCTGGGTTTATAATCCATATAAAATTAATGTGAGTGTTTTAATTTAAATGTTGATGTACTCTTTTTTATATCTTGTCACATTTGTTTAAAAAAACATTCACATGAATAACAATTGATAATTAGCTGAAAATCAATTGAACATATATTTTAGCTCTATTTCTGGACTTTATCTTTTAGTCAATTGACATTTTAAAACTTTATCGTACTGTTTTAATTACTATGCCTGTATGATAATGTTGAAATTGGGTTGTATAAGTCTCTAAAGTTGATTTTTCATTTGAAATGTTTAGATATTCTAACTCTTTAATATCTTTATTTAAATTATAGAATTATTTTATAAACTCACTATTAAAAGCATAGTTTGTGATTTCAATGACTTTGGAGTAGATTTAGAAATAATTTGAAAAGTGATATAAAAACTGACTATGCCAATCCATGAACATAGTTTATCGATTTATTTGGGTATTTAATTTCTCTCAGCCATATTTTACAATTTTCCATTGAGTTTTTTTTTATATAGAAACTATTAAATTAGTCCTCAATATTTTGTAACTCTTGATGCTATCTTAACAGTATTACTTTTCAATTATAAATATGACAAGAAATATGACATCTTATCTCTGTAGTCAGATAAACCTGATTTCAAAACCTAGTTCTTCCACTTACTAATTTTATGACTTTGGATCCGTATCTTTACCCACAAATAATAAAAAAAAAATTTGCCCGTAATAATCATTATAAATTTTATTTGTTACTTAATGTTGACTTTTCTCCTTTATTTTACTTGGGTATTCTACCTAATGAAAAATGCCAAGAGGTAGAATCCAAAAACCAAATAGTTATTTTTTAATCTTCCTACATTGTTAGGGCAAGGACATATGATCAATGCTAAGTCAGTTACATCCAACTACTCAGTATTTTAATTTGCAACTATTTTACAACAGATTCAAAAGACTATGAGGGATGGATAATTAATTTTGGCCACAGGGCCATTGGCAGACAAATTCAGTGTGCAGAGAAAAATGGCAACAAAGCCAAAAATTAGCTGAGTGTTGCCTACTAGCAATGTAGTGGCAGAGCTGTGGGTCACAGCGTTCTCTCCAGACACACTTTGTGCCTGGAATGTGGCCATCCTTCTTTAGATGTCCATCCTTCATTGCTCCTGCTTGCTTTGTAAGTTTTGTTTTCCAAAAGTTCTATGGATTTTATGAGATATCATTAATCCTTTCAATAAGTTCTTTTTTTGTTTAAGATAGCTGTAGTCAGCTTGTTTTGTTAACTAATCTCGTCTGCATTTTCTTTATTCATTCCTATGTTGATGTACATCTAGTCTGCACTTGTCCAAAAATTAAATGAAGTAAGCAAAGAATCTAACAAACTGCCTACTTAACATAAATAAACATAAAATATTAGATAACACTATGTTTAAATACTGAATTCCATTCTGTTTTCATTTAAACTCCTCTTTTCAATAAAAAAACTCATTTAGACCATGGGTAACATGCAGCTTCAAGGTTATTAATAACTTTAATGAAGAAATAAGTCTCTCCCAATCCAGAATAACATTATCTATAATCACTGAATATATGTAACAAAAGATTTTCAAGTTTCAATTGTCTAGACTTTCATAAAATCAAAACATCTTAAACTCCCCAAACTTGTAAATATACATTAATATCTATCAAGAGAATAAATCTTAGTCCCTAAATTTGAAATACCCTCTCTCAGATTTCTATCCTGAAAGTTATCATTGGAGGAAACAGAAAAGTTATGTAAAATATATATAGTGTTGATACATATTTTTGCCATATTTATAAGAATTCTTAAAACTGAAGCTGAGCATGGTGACACATGCCTGTAATCCCAGTACTTGGAAAGCTGAGACAGGAGAATTGCAAATTTGAGGCCAGCCTCACCAACTTAGCAAGACCCTGTTTCAAAATTTAAGAGAGAAGATATGACTAAAGGGCTGTAGGTTTAGCTTCAAGGTAGAACAGCACTAGGTATCCGAATATCCTTCTGAAATGAATTATGATCACTGAAATAACAGTCTCTCTTGTATTTGTGTTCTATTTTCTATCAACAAATTGTCAACCTTTTTGTTTTTACCTCAGCAGCATATTTGTTTAAATCTTTTATACCAGTTCCCTAATTTTTATTAGCAGCATTCTGAATTTTTTTTTTTACAATCAAATACTATGATTACTTTGGGCTCTGGAAATAAATATTTTAATTTGTCTTATGTGAAGTAATTTTTTATTTCTCCACTCTGCTTTTATATCTTACGCATAATCATATCATATGATTATGTCTTATACATTTTATTTGATAACAGTACTGAGGGGATCCTTTCATTTAACTAGACTTCATAATGTTATTTTATTATTTTATTGGTCTATGTTAATTATACACAATGGTGGGTTTCATTATGGCATATTTATGCATATATTAAAACACAATATGATCAATTTCACTCCCCAATACTTCCCTCTACCCTTCATTCCTCCTTCCCCATGATTCTCATTCTCTAACCTACTGGTCTCTCTTCTAATTTCAGACTATCCTTATTTTTTTTTCTGTCTAGTTTGCACATATGAGAAAATAAAACATACAATACATTTATCTGAGTCTGACTTATTTTGCTAAAAATTATGTTTCCTAGTTCCATCCATTTTTCTGCAAATGGCATAATTTCATTCTTCTTTATGGCAGAATAAAACCCAATTACGTCTATATATCACATTTTCTTTATTCATTCCTATATTGATGGACATCTAGTCTGATTCCATAACTTAAGTACTGTGAATTGTTCTCCAATAAACATGAGTGTATGCATATCTCTAAACTATGCTGACTTTAACTCTTGGATAATACCAAAGAGTGGTATAGTTGAAACCTCTGCAGAACCGTTTGTTAGCTTATTGAAGGAAGTCCGTACTGGTTTACATAGTAGCTGTACTAATTTATCTTTCTATCAAGTATGTAAGAGATTCATTTTTCCTGCATCCTCATCAGCATTTATTATTATTTGTATTCTTGACACTTGCCTTTCTGACTGGAGAGAGATGTAATCTCAGTGTAATTTTGATTTGCATTTCGTTGATGGCTAAAGATGTTGATTTTTTTTATCATATAGCTGTTAGCTTCTACTTCTTTTAAGAAGTGTCTGTTCAGTTCATGTGCCCATGGATTGATTGGGTTATTTTTTATGGTCATTTTCTTGATTTCTTCATATATTCTGAATATTAGTCTTCTGTCAGAAGAGTAGCTGGCAAGGATTTTCTCCTATCCGTTAGGTTGCTTTTCAATCTGCTAATTATTATTATTATTATTATTATTATTATTATTATTATTATTATTTGCTATGCAGGAGCTTTTTAATTTGATGCCATCCCATTTACTTGTGATCAGTTTTATTTCCTGAGCTATATGGGTCTTACTCAGGAAGCCTTTGCCTGCATCAATATGTTTAAATGTTTCACCAATTTTTTTTTCTTGTAACAGTTGCAAAATTTCTTATAGTTAGATCTTTCCTTCATTTTGAGTTTGCTTTTGTACAATGTGAGACAAAAATATACCTCCATTCTTCTATGTGTGGATGTCTAGTTTATCCAGCACAATTTTTCAAAGGGGCTTTTTCTTCAATGTAGATTTTTGGTCTTTTTACCAAGAATAGCTAAGTTGGACATAGTGGCATACACCTGTAATCCCATAGTGGCACACACTTGTATATGTAATTCTTCCGTATAAATTTTAGGGTTTTTTCTAGTTCTATGAAGAATACCATTAGTATTCTGATGGGGGATGCATTGAGTGTATGCATTTCTTTGGGTAAATAAACATCAGAACCCCCCTTCTTCTCTAGCCACTGTATTATGTTTGGCATCACTACACTCTCTCTTTTCAAGACTATCTTTTTTTCTACCTAATCTGTATTCCTCCATGCACAAAATATCATTGGCATCCAAGTGCGTCAGTCACTTGGTTTGAGATGGAAAGTCATAGATAATTTCAGAGTATATACCAACACAGATAAATTGACTAGATTGGCCACAGGGTTAAAAGTTGGAAGAACTGGTTTAAATTCCACATGCAACATTTTGTTGTTATGTGGTTTCAGAAAATCTGATTTAAACATGCATCTCAGATTCTTTCAACTGTAAAAAGGGGATACTATGGGTAATATACCATACTTACTTCAAAGTGATACCTGGAGCATCAGATGGTGTCATATATGTTAGAGCAATTTGCTAAACTGAATAGCACTCCAAATTGCTTCACTCTATGAAAGCACATATCAGGATGTCTCATAATTATCTGTTAACATGTCTGTCACCCCCTCTAAATGGCTTCATCCTTGAATAAAAGATGAATGAATGAAAATGTAAATTACAAGTTACACAGCCAATGAGAATGTCAGAGCACTTGAAATATAAAATATTTTCATCATCGCTGTGTTCTCGTAATCTTGTTGCTTCTTGCTTAAATGCAAAAATGTTTGTATAATTCTGATTTTTATGTTTTTTAATATTCTTAAATATAAAATGAGAGTTGATATGTAGAACATGAGGTTATAAAAATCTTTTTTATCATAGAGAATATACCATTTATAAGAGAATAGAGAATAGATGTTTTAAGTAACCAATAAAAGAAATAAAATTTTGCTTATTGAATTAAACTGTGATCTTTAAATATAATTTATAAATATTAACTAACTTACTTCAGTATAGTTTTAAAAGACACATATATGAATGTAATTTTGTAATTACAATTGTTTTTATTTTCACAATTAAAGATGATGGGGCAAAGAAGAGTAATACATAATTTATGATGGCAGAGGAGGAGTTATTTTTGTATTTGTGGTTGGGAATCTGAATTCTGTCTTCATGCTTTTCAAGTGTGCTGATATCATTTATCCACTAATATTGATAGAAACCATGTTTATTCATGTGTTTTTCTTTGGGAATGTCAAAATAAATCATTGCTTAAGTTATTTTTAAGTTGTGGCATTTTTTTTCTGTGATCTAGTAGGAGAAATCATTCTGATTGTGATAAATAAAGGAAAAATACAGAATCACTATAATTTTTCCCTTTTGCTTTTGAAATAAAAAAAGTCCTGGGTAAAGTTCTGCCATAGGAAGTAAAGTAATAAAAATCTATGTTTTTTAGTGGAATAAGGCAGGCATTATGTTATATTGAAAAATTATAACTTTGGCAAAGGTAAGTGACTTTTATCTGTCTATAAAGACTATTCAGTAAGGTGCTTGTGTGAAAGAAAAATAAATAAAATAATTACATGGAGATATCTTTCTGTCTCTTTATTTATCAAATATCCATTAAATATTCTTTACTCAACAACTCTGTTAGAGAATATGGTTCAAAAATGAGCACAGCTATTCATAAAGAGCCCCTCATCCCTACTGGTACACAGAGACTAGGGAAGTTGGAAGTTGGGGTGAGATAAACATGGCCAGAATCTAGGCCATGCAATATGTGTTTTGAGCACTGGAGTCCCTAGATAGATGTCCCAAACCGTTGAGTGGCTAGCCTTTGATATTGATTGAGCTTGATGTTAGATTAGAAAAGAAAATTGGTATAGATTATAAATCCCAGAAGTAAAACTATCAATGTATTTGAAATATAGCCCTGCCATTATATTTATTTTATATATTTGAAAGTAGATCTCACTGGTCACTGTCTATTTTTGTGAAAGTATCATTCCATTTTGAATAGTATATTTTGATTTGGCCTCTCAGGATCTTTTCTGTTTCCATATGAATCTGGAGATTGTTTTTTCTGATTCTTTGAAGAATGTCATTGTTATTTTGAAGAGTTTTGCATTGAATCTCTTTTTTTTTTTTTCCAGTACTGGGGATTGAACTCAGGGGCATTCTACCTCTGAGCTATACCCCCAGCCCTATTTTTTATTCTTTATTTTGAAACAGGGTCTCACTAAGTTGTGGAGTGCCTCACTAGGGAGCTGAGGCTGGCTGCATACCCGGATCATCAGATCTCAGCCTCCCAAATGCTGGGATTACAAGCATGCGCCACCACACCTGGCTCATATTGAATCTCTTGATCATTTTTTGGTAGTGGGAACATTTTACCAATGTTAGTCTTTCTAATCCATGAATATGGGAGGTATTTTTTATTTTATAAGAGTATGTAAGTAATCTAAAACAGCAGTTAATTTAAAATTATTCTCAATTTTGTACAAAAATTAGTCAGAATACAGCAAAAGGGAGTATAAAATGCTGTAGTATTAAAGTCTTAGTAGTGAAAGGAGATGGCTTAACTACAAACCTTTGTGTGTGTTCTTTGAGAAAAAATAAGCAACTTCATCTCTACTTCTCCTCTATGAAACAAGCTTCATAAAGCTACTCACCTCATGGGAGTTTTGATTTTTGTTGTTTTTATATGCTTGAGTGTTCAATGTGATGATACTATCTGAAAATCTAGAAAAGTGCCTAGCTTGGAGTGTATACTCAAGGTATATTTACTGCAATCTAATTTCTACTGCTTGTACATTAGTCTATATACAGAAGAGGAGGACAGCCTCATCATCCAGCCTTGTTCTTTTTCTCCTGCTTTTAAACTGCAGGCATGTAAGTAAGGAGAGAAGTCAACAGGTAATTCATAGGATACAGAAATCTATGCACAAGGAATTGTAATGAGGGTATTAATAAGCTCATGTATGTTACTTATCAGAAATATCAGCCAGTATTCTATCAAAAAATTTTTAAAAATTGTCTGCAAAGTATAATTTATATACCCCTAAGCACCAAAGACTTGGTCATAATAATAGTTAACATTTACACAATTGTATTGATCTCATGGCTGAAGCATTGCAAAGTTAAAGAGCAAAACCCCAGGTTGCTTCACTTAGACACAGAATCAGTAGGATGACTCAGAAAGTACTATAAATTAATGTTATAGTGCATTGGAGGAGAATTACCATTAGGAATTCAGCCTGTATATTTTCCCCTAAGCTTAGCTAACATAGTTATACATCATTTCTAACTCTCACAACTCAAGACATAGATTGAAATCATCTGTAAATCAAACATGGTCAGAAGTAGTCATTTTTACTGGAGCATAATTGACTTCCTCAAGTAACAGGAAGGCACATTTATGCTTGGTGAGCACTGTGGAAATGGTAGTACTTGAAATAGAAATGAACATGATTAAAGGTTTCTCTGTACTTCAAACCTGGACAATGACAAAAGTTCATATTTTTCCCCAAGAAGCACTCAGTCCTCCTAAATGGTACTGGTTTCAGTAGGTTGATTTAGATGAAACATACACAAAGATCTCTAAGAAATAATAGTGTACTGTCAAAAAGTAGAAGGTAAAAACAGAACCCGGATAAAAGTGTCTCTGAGATACAATTTGCACAGAGAAATTTCACATAACTTAGTGGTACTACAGAGCGTATTTTTACATTGGTATTTATTAGAACACTACTCAGTTCAAGACATAGACTATTTCTTCACCTTATAAGCTTTATTTTTTCCTCCTTTTCGTGTGAAATTTTCAGAGGAAACTAGCATTCTGATTCCTTTCATAAGAGCTTGATTTTTGCCTGTCATTAAACTGCATAATATTGAACATATATTTTATTGAATAGGATTTTTCATTAGTTTTTTATTTTTTATAATTTTATTGATACCTTATAGTCTCACATCATAATGTAGTTCACAGTGATAATGACATACATGCACACAGCACTTGGTGGGCTTCCTCAGACTCCCTCCCTTCTCGCCCCTTCCCCATGCATGATATAGAGATTGGCGTTGGTATTCTCACATATATACCTAATGCCAGTGATATTTTTCCTTTCTCAGGGATATATTATACAATTGTTTTATTTGACACTTAATAAAACCCTGTAAGGAGGGCATGAGTAATTTCTTTATTTCATTGGAAAGTATAGGGATTAATGTCAGGAAAGTAAAGTAAGAGATCTGTTACACATGAAGAGTTTTATTTCTTTCTGCTACTGCTACATTGCTTCCTTCTTCCAATGATATACTAACTCTATTTAAGGGCAGCACATTATAAGCATTGCACATAAAATGCCTAGAGTTTAGCTCCAGTTTTCAAAATATGCTTTTAGCTCTCAAATAAAATGAAATAATAATAGTATTAGAAACAAGAACATTAGCCAGCCATGGTGGCGCACACCTGTAATCCCAGTACTTGGGAGGCTGAGACAGGTGGGTCACAGATTCCAGGGTAGTGCCTAGTAGTTTTAGGGAAACTCTGTTTTAAAATAAAAAGGGCTGTGAGTGTGTGGCTCAGTGATCAAACACCCCAAGGTTTAATCCTCAGTATGAAAGAAGGAAAGAAAGAAAGAAAGAAAGAAAGAAAGAAAGAAAGAAAGAAAGAAAGAAAGAAAGAAGAAAGAAAGAAAGAAAGAAAGAAAGAAAGAAAGAAAGAAAGGAGAAAGAAAGAAAGGTAAAAGTAATAAGAAAAACAGTGTAACTTGGAAATTTTCAGTGTCTGATCTCACATAACAACTTCAGAATATGTTAAGCACAACATCTTTCAGTCCCCCTGATTCCTGATGATCTTCTCAGGAGCAGAGATCAGCATCCTGGTCACTGAATCCTTTTCACTCTTGCAGGATTTCCTCACAGCTGAGAGCCCTAGGTTCCAAACATGTGGATTATACACATCTCTTAGATATGGTTTATGTTCAGTCAATCGTAGTAGAAGACAGGAATAGACCATATTACTTTTTAGCATTTCCTCTAGCTCAGAATTTTATGATCCTTTGGAGATTCATAATTTCCAGTATCTATGACATTCCTTGAGAATAAGCTGAGTTTTTCTAATTTACTGCACCACATTGAATGGTGCCCTAGTGGTCTGAAAAATGAATATGTGCACCCAACCCTAAATACTGTATTTAGTACATTTGCTACTATTTCTCTCTTCTTTTCACATTTTCATCCAGGATTATCTCTTATGAGCAGAAAAAAAAAAAAAAAATCCCAATCAAAAGCAGTGTCAACTGCATCCTGTTTTCACCATATGCTATCCATAGAAGTTCAGGGCTTGGTGTGCTCATTATTAAAAGAAGAGGAAGCTGGGTGCAGTGGTGCACACCTGTAATACGATTACTTGAAAAACTGAGACAGGAGGATCACAAGTTGCAGGTAAGTCTCAAAAATATAGTGAGGCCTTCAGAAATTTAAGAAGATTCTGTTTAAAAAAAAATACTGACCACTGTCCAGGTGTGGTTGTGCATACCCATAATCCCAGCACTTGAGAGGCTGAGACAGGAGGATCAGAGGTTTGAGGCTAGCTCAGCAACTTAATGAGACCCTGTTTTAAAAATTAAAAAAATTAAACAGGGCTGGGGGCACAGCTCAGAGGTATAATGCCTCCGGGTTCAGCCTTCAGTACCAAAAGAAAAAAATTATCTATTTCTCTCAAAGTATTGAAATAATTTATTCAAGCAAAACTTATAACAAATTATCTGCAACATATTAGGAATTTGTAAACATTTCATATATATATATATATATATATATATATATATATGTATAGGTATATATATATACTTATATATGTATAGGTATTTTTGATATTTGTATTAGTGAATTTCAATTATATATCATAGTAAGTTTCAAGTATTTATACATTAATTCTGTATCCAATGAAGCTCAAATCAGAGTTAACTTTCAAAATAGTTATCCTGCTTTATGACCTGTTCTTATTTTTCCTTACCTGGAATAATGTAATAGTATCCTAATTAATTTTCTCCTTTATATTATGGTCCTATTGGCAATGCAGTGTAAAATGCAATTGCTTTGTTTCAGTATCCTTGATCTCCACCCACAAACCTTGCAACATTAAATCAAATTTACTTACCATGTCCAACTAAACCATCACAATTTTGCCCAACTTAACTCCCAGACTTATACCATATA
The DNA here is from genome assembly GCA_004027655.1 of Graphiurus murinus. Lineage (NCBI taxonomy): Eukaryota > Metazoa > Chordata > Mammalia > Rodentia > Gliridae > Graphiurus > Graphiurus murinus. The sequence continues at coordinate 10,212 of PVLC010022548.1, forward strand.
CATCCCATATGACCACTCACACTTAAACATTTCTTATAATCATCTTTGATCATATCCAACTACTGGGCACTTTAAATGGCTATTTATATGTGCCTCTGGTGCCATTACTTCTTGTGTATGAGGTACTTCACCCACTTTTCCACATCATAAACTCTGAGTCATTCTTTAGCATTGATAAAATATTATCTTCCTAAAACTCCTAGGCAGACATTCTCTTCCAGGTTTCCATGGAGTGCTATGAGTTCTGCCAAGAGAGTGTTTGTCTAATTATACAGAAATTGGTAGTTTATGGATACACAATTCCTGACAGTTGTGAGAACAGATGTCATCTTTTCAGTAAACAGTATCAGTATGCACCCTATATCAAAGGCATTAGTCCATTTTCTGAATACTGGGTATTCTTTTTTATGCCTTTATTGGTGCATTGTAATTATTTTTAATGTGATTTTATTGGTACATTATAATCTCACATCATAATGTAAATCATGTTGACAGTGACATACATGCACACAGCCCTTGGTGCCCCCACGCCTCCCCATCTCTCCCCTTCTCATACAGAGTACTGAGATTGTTGACTATGTGTACCTATGTGAAAATCCTGAATACTTTAAAAATGGATTCATTCATCCACTACCTCTCTTCTTAAATGATAATGATAATTATATGGTTCATTTTAACTTTTAAGTTGTCAGATTTTTAAATCAATATAGGGCAACATTACTTCTTTTAACATCTTCCATTAGACCACTTCCCTGACTCCACTGAGGTTTCTTCTCCATTATCTGGAGTCCTCTGGTATCCCAGTTACTCCCTAGCTTGTGAATATTAGAGAAAACATATGACCCTTCACTTCCTGTGACTGGCTCTTCTCACTTAACATAATGTTCTCCAGGTCATTCCATTTTCTTGCAAATGACATTATTTTATTCTTCTTTATTGCTGAGTAGAATTCCATTGTGTGTATTTCTCATATTTTGTAATCCATTCATCTGTTGATGGATACCTGGTTGGTTCCATAATTTGGCTATTGTGAATCATGCTGCTACGAACATGGTTTTGCATATGTTACTATAGTTCTCTGGCTTCAACCTCTTTGGAAAGATACCCAGTAGTGGTATAGCTGGATCATTTGGTGGATCCATTCCCAGTTTACTAAGGAATCTCCACACTGATTTTCATAGCAGCTGAACTAGTTTGTAATCCCACCAACAATGTAGAAGAATTACTATTTCCCCACATCCTCATCAACATTTATTGTTATTTCACTTCTTAATGATTGCCATTCTGATTGGGTTTAGATGGAATCTCAGTGTAGTTTTGATTTGCATTTCTCTGATTGCTAATGATGTTGAACATTTTTCATGTATCTATTGGTCATTTGTATCTCTTCTTTTGTGAAGTGTATATTCAATTCAGTTTCCCATTTCTTATTGAGTTATTTGTTTTTCTAGTGTAATGTCGTTTAAGTTTCTTGTATGGTCTAGATATTAATCCTTTGTCATAGGGATAGCTAGTAAAGATCTTCTCCCTTTCTGTAGGCTTTCTCTTTAGATTCTTTATGGTTCCATTAGTTCCATTTTTCTACAAATGGATAACCAGCTGTCCCAACACCATTTATTAAAGAGGCTGTCTTTTCTCCAGCATATGTGTTTGAAGATCAATTGACTATAAGTTTGTGGATTTGTTTCTGTATCTTCTATTCTGTTCTATGTGTCTATAAGCCTATTTTTGTGCCAAAACCACGCTATAATAATTAAAATAGCATTGTAATTATATGTCATAATATATTTAGCACACCCCTAATATGAGATTGCATACTATGAAATGAGGTATTGAGAGAATCCTCTTCAGTTAGTATAGTGTAAAAAAAGAATGGGAGGGAAGATATAACTTTTTCTAAACTCTGACCTATTGGAATCTAAATATGCTACCAGTATTTTTAATTTAGTTGTGTACACTCACTTCCTTGGATTTTTTAACATGTGCCTGCCAATTGTGCATATACTTGTGCCTATACACCTACAAATATTGTCCTTACACATCTGAAATTGAAGGAGTCTATTCAGATTGATTGGCATGGGTACGTTTTTGTGGCCTGGATATTCTCAGCCTACTGGCATCTTCTATCATGCATTTTGAGTGGTGTAGAGAAATTGAAATAATACAATGAGTATTTTAGTATTACAGTTTCCTGTCTCTGAGTGACAATATTAATAACTGTCTGAGACAGCAACAAAAAACGAAGTGCTTGGAACATGTGCAATGTATGGAATGACACAGATAATAATAAGTCAGGTACCATTCAAGAGTTTGAAAGGTCTAAACATAAAAATAAATCCAGAGGTATACCTCATTGTGTTATTTCAATTTGTATTATGCATAGAACTGGAAGTACAATAGATGATCTGTAGTAACCACCCTCTGCTAGCTAATGTAGATCCAGAATTAAAGTGCCATGTATGAACAGAGAAAGTGATACAGGAACACTAACCTGGGATTAGTGTATGTCATTATTATTCTCACTACAAAATATGTAATGATGAGAGCCCCAAATATTTTCATAAAGAGTTAGAAATAATAGAAAATATATTTTAAATGTATATACTAATAAACAAATACATCTTTCAGCATAATAAGAAAAAGTCATTGCCACTGGAAAAATAGTATAAGCTCTTCTTTTTTTCTTTTTTCCATTATTTAATTCTTCTTTGATTCTTTTGTCACCTTTAGTCTTTCTTTCTACTTATTATCATTTAATTTTTCTTCCTCAATTTATTCATCAAATATTTGATAATATAATTTGCGATAAAATAATATTAATCAACCAAAAACAAAGCTAATATTTTTCTTTTAAGAACAGCCATCTGAAACACATGTATATGCATGTATGTGAGTAGTGATTCATGTTCATGGGAGGAAGAAAGAGGCAGAACACAAAAATATATCTATGAATAATAATCAGAATAAATAAGTGATAATGGAGTCTATTATAAAAAATGTGTTAAACACTGTACGCTGTACACACACACATATATGTATAATCCTTTCAGTAGAGAATTTTTATTAGAGCCATAAAAACAGGGACAAACTGAGAGTTGCAAGGTCTTAAATAAGGTAAGAGTTTATTCAAGGATAAGATGATGAAATAGTTTAGTGGAGATTTAACATTGGAATTTAGAATCAAGTGCTGGATAGTTCTGTGTAGTTAAAAAACTGGTTCTCAAACCTTATAGTACAGGCTTAACACTTAGAAACTTTTTAAATAAAAGTTCATAGATTTTTGCTGGGCATGATGGTGTGCACTTGTTATCCCAGTACTTGAGAGGCTGAGACAGGAGGATCACAGGTTCACGGCGAGCCTCAGTTACTTAGTTAGGCCCTCTGCAACTTAGTGAGACCCTGTTTCAAAATAAAGAATAAAAATAGGTCTGGGGGTGTATTTCAGAGATATAATGCCCCTGAGTTCAGTACCACACACACAAAAAAGTTAATAGATTTCTAAATCAGAAACAGGCAGCTTTATTAGGGAGGAGAATGGAACGAGGCCAAGAAATTGCCTCTTTTACAACTGACCTCATAAAGAAATAAGCAACACTATCTCAAATGCTGAGTGCTATGAAGAAAAGAAGGAGTATGGGTACAATAATGCCATCAAATGCAAAGGCATTGAATTCCAAACCTACTTGACATGTCTGTAGAACAGACCAAAATTTACCACTTGGCAGTGGGCCACCATGAGATGCTTTAATGTCAGCAGTGGGACTAATATCATTGTACTTAGTAATACTTCTAAGTATTACTTTTGGGGGAATATAAATTTTTAGAGTGTAGTGAGTGTACTGAAAAAAACTTAGTTAAAATTTATTTGTAGGAGTCAAGGTAATGAAATCATTCCTCAGCCAGTGAGCTTTGGAATGACCAATGGATGGACAAGTCTTTTGAGAGACATCTTGGAACTATTACTAATAGGATATGGCAATAGCTTAAATGTGAGCTACCAAGGTAAAGAGGAAGCTCACAACTGAATTCAAAATTTTAAGTTTGTGTGGTTATTATATAGTACTGCCATGTGCAAAAATTAGAATGTTTGTAAAAGAAGACATTTATAAATTTTGTTCTGATTATATTTAGTTCTCTTTGGGAGAATGATACCCTGAATGGTTTATGTAGGGTTTTAAGATTTGCTTTGGTTTAGACAGGGTAATTGACACGTAGAAATCACTAAGCAAAGAAAGCATCATTCAATTTGGATCTGGATCTTAACATTCATTAGTCCTTACATTTTTTATTTGACCTCAGAGTAGTACTGAATTGGAAGGATTCAGCCCTACATTCTTTTTTTATATATTTATTTGGCACATTGTACGTACACATCATACTGTGGTATAGATTTGATAGGAAGCTCTAGTTCCAGAAATGACTGTGAAATTGTCAGTCATTTTTTCAGTTAGTTTTCTCATTAAAAAGGAGGAGATGGGATGGAAGTTTTGGTTTAGTCCCACTGTTATAACTTATGATTTTGTTATAATTTTGCTATTTTAATATATGAAAAATATTTTTTAAATTTTCATACCTTTATTGGTGCATTATGGTATCACATTATAATGAAGTTGATAGTGATAGTGATATACATGCACACAGCACTTAGTGGGCTTTTTAAAATGTTCCTCATTGAAGTATAAATTAATTACATGTTCTAAAACATATTTGTCCTCTATACTTATTGATTAAATATTTTCAGTAATATCAAAAGATGCAGCATTTAAGATTAGAATTAATAACTAGGGAAGAAATATTCATGTGGCTATTTCATAGCAATTTTGTATATTGAAAGATACTTTGGCTCATATATAATAAGCATTCATTATGGGCAATCAGTAGTGGAATAAAGGTGTATAATCAGGATCCATGTTTTACAGAAATGCTTCACATATGCTGCTCACATCATTCTTCACATATTTAAATGAAAACACATTCTATGGTTATCATTTTCTTGCAGTTATCATTATTTTAAGTTGGCAGTATTTAAAAATATTTATTGATCTTTATGGAAATTGTTGGAATAAATCATTATACAATGGTTAAGATCAAGACAAGATATTAAAACACTTTATTTGCTTCCAAATTCTAAGATTTCAGTAGCAAAAACAGTTATGCAGATAGAAGGCAAAGGATAACTTTCATGACTTAAAAAGTGCAGGCTAATTCCAAACTCGGCCAAATACCTTAGGCAAATCATTTGTGTGTGAGTTCATCTTCCTTAAAGGCAAAATAAAGATAATTGTACCTGTCCCCTACCAACTGCACAGTAAAATTAAGAGGATTAGCGATTCAGTCTAGTGCTTAGAGGTCCTCAGAGAATGGCACTAGTAAATAAAAAGTGCCATCATTTAATTGAGGCCTACAGCATATGTCTTAACCTGTCTTCCCTTTGCTTCCTCATCTGTAAAATGGGGAGACTAATAATCTCCTGCCTTGCCTAATTAATCTCTATTTGGATCAATTAGTAGATGATATCTTTATATAGCTTGTGTGGGGAAAATTGCATTACTGACTAAAGGATCCACAGAAAATTATATTTCTGAGTATAAATTCTTGGTCTCATTTTGTATAGTAGGGAATACTTTGACACCTTATGACAATACTGCTTGGTATCCAGCAATTGAATTAATACTATTGCACAAATCAAATTCTTAACAAAATTCCTGAAAACATATCTCTTACATTAGTCAATATGAATGAAATATTCTTTCATTTTCTTCAGTATAGCCTTTAAGAAGACTGCAAATTAAATATAATTTCTCTGCATCTTAGACTGTTAGCATTATTTCAATATTCTTTTTGCTTATTTCTCCAATTCATAAATTGCATGACTAAATTATATTTCCTAAAACATATATTCATGTTTATGGTGATAAATATAAAATGAAAATTAATATCAATAATAAAATAAATAATAAGTTTGAGAAAATTTTATATACTTATCACAAACTATTACATTAATATATTTTAAATTTAATTTTGAAACATACAAAGCAAACAAGAATACTGAACCAATCAATATTCACTTGCATACCAACTACCTTGATGTTCTAGATGTTTACATTTTGCTATGGTAAAAGAATATTTCTTCTCTCAAATATTCCATTTTTAAATGAAAAATTCTTCCACAAATTAATATGACAGAAGTAATATTTTTCTTTATTTTCCTAAATTTCATTTTAGGGTAACTAGATACAAGCACTCTTAAAAAGATAACTTCAAACAAATACCATTTTGTATTTAGGATATATGCTTCTATTTTTCTAAAGCTATAAATCAATAGGAATATGAGTTTACATTAAAATTATGGTTTATTATCCAAAAGAACAACATTTTTAATTGGGTTCATATTGAGTATCATTTAACTTGCTTTTCGTGTTTATAAAATAACCTTTTCTTTTAATGTATTGTTGAATATGTAAAAAATTAGTTTAGTATCAAGAGCAGATATAATGTCCTGAAATTAGTTTTGGAATAGCATGAAGATGCTATTTCTTAACCTTGTAAGGATAGATTTACCTAGGGTGGATTTGGTTCTTCAGGTGTCCTGTTGTGTTTCTATGGTGACAATCAAACAATTCCACATCAACCTAATTTGAGACTTTTTAAAAACTATTTTCTCTGAGTCAAACTGTCTCAGTAATGAGACAAACTCACTAGGCAGGGAAGCTTTAATGCTGAATAAGTTCGTCAGGTATTCTTAAGGTAGTTTTGAGCTGATGCTAAAAGAATGTTTACCTGAGGTAAAGAACAATGGCTATAGTTTTCTATTTGCTCTGTATCCTACTGTGCTCTTCTGGAGAACTTTTCTTGGATTCAGTTTGACAGATCCAGAACCAGGCAAGAAGAAACAGTCCCTAAAATAACAACAACAAAAAATTACATAAGTATGTACTTGCTTTCTAACTTCGTATTTTGTAAAATAAGTAATAAATTATATTGCATCAAAACTTAAATTATATTTTATTAGAAAAAACCTATTTTGTTGCCTATGTCAGAGATATAATCCTGCTTAATATCCAACAAATTACTGTCAAATGAAATGTCTCATTCAATTTTAAAGTTACTTTTTAGTTGTAAAAATGAGCCAGTCTATTGAGCCATTATAACTTTTATGTGGGTGAAGAATTTCTCCTAAGGTCAGAATACTAATATAACTGGACAGAAACATAAAACAATTTTTGGATCTTATCCAAAGTCTATGTGTGCATAAATGTGAATGTGTGTGTTTACTTACATACACATGGATGCAGGGGTACAGGATTGAACAATGAAGACTCATAAAGAGAGATGAGGATTTTCCCCTAAATCTCATCTCCAAAGTATCTTGATTAGCTGTAACTTCCAGTTCCCTCATTCTCTGTGATCTTCAAAATCAAATTTTCAAATATCTAAAAACCAATCAGAGTAGACTAATTTGGAGAAGTTAGCCATCCCTGATTTATTTAGCTCTAGTAGAATAATAGCCAAAGCTTAGTAAGGGAGTTAAAAAAATGTTATGTTAAAGAACAAGAACATTTGATTGTAGGATGGGAAGATGGCTATTGCCAATGCGCAAAAGCAGATTCAAATATTTACTATCTACTTGCAAATAAGGGAGTTTTTTGTTTTTGCTTTTATTTTTGTTTTTGTTTTTTGCTGATGATTATTTGAAATGTTCCATTAAGATCTGCAGAGAATGATTTAAGAGCCAACATGAATTGGTCTTCAGAATATAAGATCCATATGTTTGTTTATTTATTGTTGGAATTGAAGCCAGGGACATTCTACATTTGAGCTATACCTTCTGCCCTATTTTATATTTTTATTTTGAAACAGGGTTTCATTAAGTTGCTGAAGGCATTGCTAAATTGCTGAGGCTGTCCTTGAACCTATGATCTTCTTGTCTTAACCTTCCAAATATTGGGATTATAGGTAGGCATTGACCACCACACCTGGTTTAGATCCATTTGTTTTAGCTTTTATCTACCAACTTCAAAATCAGATAAACAGTGCAGGACTGCAGCAAAATAAATCTCAGGAACTGAAAATATACTATACATGGTTCATATTAGGAAGAGGGTCAATTTTTTCTGTAGCAGCATTTTCTGTTTCTACTAACATGAGCCTCAACTGATCACTACTATATTTTAATGGTAAGAATAGATCCTATTTTCAAATAGCATTGATTGTCTATTGTTTTTGGAACCATATTTTGATTAAAAAATCAAAATCAGATGATCTACAACAATGTTCCAATTAACCCTTTTGATGCTTGCCTCTGGATTCCTATTACACATTAGTTTATTCCATTCTGAAATAGGCACTGTCCTGTAACATCTTGCAGCATCCTCTTGCTGATTTGAAACTGTGGTTTCTGTTGGAATTTTTATGTTTTGTTCTATTTTTTCATCCATCTTCCAGAAAGTCCTCAGTTTCTTAGAATAAACTTTCTGGTTTTCAACATTGTTAAGATGTGTGTGTGTGTGCGTGTGTGTGTGTGTGTGTGTGTGTGTGTGTGTGTGTGCGCGCACGCATACACATTTCACAATTAAGCAATTAGGTAGTTTCCCCTGGGATACACATATTTTCCCCTGGGATACAGGGGAGAAATATTATTGGCTTTGTATTTTTTTTAAATTGGCCAGGTTATTACTTATTTATTACTATAATAATACTACATAACAAATAACCACATATTTCAGCAGGATGAAAAACAAATACTCATTTTTCCATATAAGTCCATGGGTCAGCTGGATAGTTTTGGTGATATGGGCCTGGCTTGACTGACCTCTGTTCAGCTTGCTCTTGGAAGTTTGGTCAACTGGTGGGTGAGTAGTATCATGTCTCATAAAGAATGGCCTTAATGGTGTCATTACAGTCTTCCACTCCTTTTTATAAACCCATCTTATTGTCTAATTTTTTCCATTTTGTTTTCAGTTCTTGGGATTGAACCTAAGGACTTCCACATGCTATACAAATGCTCTATCACTGAGCTGCATCCCAAAGCCTATCATATTATTCTAACAAAATAGACAATATAGGAAAATATGCAAGCACTATTTCAAACTTGTCCTTCAGCCAAGTTTGTGACTCTTTTTTACCTTGAATTTACTGGCAATAAAACAAAGAAAATATTCAGGAACTCTAAGAATACAAATAATCAGATAATCAATTTTAGCAAACAGTATAATCAAGAAAGATACTGTTACCATAAGTGAAAAAAATATAAACACAGGAATATAATAAATTAAAAATAGCATATTCTTTTGATTCAGTTTTCATTTTCCTGACTCTTTATTTTTATAAATAAAGCCTAAGAAAAATATGTAGAGGATATAACAGCTAACTGGAAAAACTCATCTAAACTAATGAACAATTTTTGTTTTTTTACTTTATATTTTTTATTTTTTAGTTGGTGCATTGTAATCATACATCTTTGTTAGGTACCAGCTGGTAAAGGCATACATATACACATTTCTCATTTAGCCCTTCCCCAATTCCCACACTACTCCCTCACCCTTCCTCCTTCTCAAGTTCAATTTAGTGATTGACTTTATTATATTTGTGAAAGTACATCATGTGCATTAGGGTGTCCCCCTTTCCCCCATCACCTTCTGTTAAGTCAAATTCTTTACTCATCTAAGGTTTCTCCTTCTTCTAGGGTCACTCTTATGTCCCATTTTCTCCCTAGCTTTCGCATATTAGGGAGAGCATATGATTTTTTACTTTTTGTGACTGACTAATCTCACTTAACATAATGTTTTCCAGTTCTGTCCATTTCCCTACAAATAACATGATTCTGTTCTTCTTTATGGCTGAGTAAAATTCCATTGTGTACATATCCCATAGTTTTTTATCCATTCATCTGTCGATGGACATCTTGGCTGTTTCCATAGTTTGTCTATGGTAAACTTTGCAGCTATAAACATAGATACACATGCATTGGTCTGATAGTTTGGTTTCCATTCTTTTGGGTAGATACACAGAAGTGGTATTGCTGGATCATATGGTAGGTTCATTCTCATTCGTCTGAGGATCCTCCATACTCTTTTCCAAAGTAGTTGCACTAATTTGCAATCCCACCAGCAATGTATTAGGGTTCCTACTTTTCCACACCCTCGCCAGCATTTGTTGTTGTTTATGTTTTTGATGATTGCCATTCTGATTGGAGTTAGGTGAGATTTCAAGGTAGTTTTGATTTGCATCTCTTTGGTTGCTAATGATGTGGAACATCTCCTCATACATTTATTGGCCATTTGTATTTCTTCCTTTGTGAAGTGTCTATTTAGATCCTTTGCCCATTTTTTTACTTGGGTTATTTGTTTTCTTAGCTGTGAGTTTCTTGAGTTCTCTTTATATCCTAGATATTAGTCCTCTGTCAGAAGAGAAGCTGACAAAAATTTTCTCCCTGTGGGCTCTCTGTTGAGATTCTTGATAGTTTCCTTTGCTGCACATAAGCTCTTCAGTTTAATGCAATCCCATGTATTGATCTTCCTTTGAATTGCTTGTGCTTTTGGGGTCTTCTTGAGAAAGTTTTTACCTGTGTCTATATGTTGAAGTATTGGTCCTATGTCTTCTTCAAGTAGCTGCAAGGTCTCTGGCCTGATTTCCAGGTCTTTGATCCACATTGAGTTGACTCTTGTGCAGGGTGAGAAAGTGGGGTTTATTTCCATTTTCCTGCATATGGTTAGCCAGTTTTGCCAACACCATTTGTTAAAGAAGCTATCTTTTTTCCAGTGTATATTTTTTGGCTCCTTTGTCAAAAATCAATTGACTGTAAGCACGTGGGTCTGTATCTGAATCTTCTATTCTGCTCCATTAGCCTATGTGTCTGTTTTTGTGCCAATACCATGCTATTTTTATTACTGTGGCTTTGTAGTAGAATTTGAAGTCAGGTATTGTGATACCTCCTGCATGGTTCTTATTGCTAAGAACTACTTTGGCTACTATGGAATTTTTGTTGTTCCAAATAAATTTAAGGACTGATTTTTCTATGTCTTTGAGGGATCACCTTGATAATTTAATGAGTATTGCATTTAACATTTTATTCTCTTTTATTTAGCCAGTGGAAAAAGTATTATTTTTGTATTTCTCAAGAATCCCTCTCAGCATTGTGTATAATTTTAAAAAGTAAAAAAAAAAGCTATGAATAAAATTGTGGATGGAGTCAGACAACAAGTAGTGATCCACCAAATTAGCCAATTTGTATATAACCTAGTACATGCTGAGACATATCCAATCAGATATAAAATTATGCATTAATAAAATTTGTAAAACCAAAATTAATCATTGGCATTATCACACAAAGTCATACTTCTCCAAAGCTTGTACAGCCCAAATGAATGTGTGTATAAGTGGGAAATCTTTTAATTTCAGACATGAAAACATGATATAAGCTATACAAGTAAATTAATAGAATAAAAAATGATAATCATCTCCAAGTACACACAAATTTCCTACTGAGTAAATATTATAAGAGGGGTGATTTGGAGTAAATTGTAAAGCCATAGATTTCTATCTAGCACCATAACTTAATGTTGAAATGCTCAACAGGGCATAAGTACAACATGAGCTAGTTACTCCAAATCAATAACATCTCTGGACAAGCACAATGTTACCAGAGAGAGAAGAAGAAGCAAAGAGCAAATTACTGAGCAACATATTCATGAATCTGCTTAGCAATGGTGTCCAAAAACATTTTCTTAATAGGTAGACATGCTCTAGTTCTACACTGTCATATAATATCCACTGGTCACATATGGTTACTGAAAGCTTGAATTATTGCTTGTAGGTCTGATAACCAGAATTTTAATTTTAAGAAAGTAATTCAAATTTGAATTTCCATCGTTCAGGTGGTTCATAGCTTCCAAAAAGGATGGCTCTATAGCTACATTCTAATCAATTTAATAAGGATCTACTCTCCCAAATTACTATATTTCTTTGCCTTAAGGGGAAATTTGGTCCAAACTTATTTAAATCATTTGTTAGTCTACTTTGGTTGTCCTATTGTTTAGTAACGGTGGAGAGAGTATTCATTCCCCTCTTTATGTGCTTTTATTGGTGCATTATCATCTCACAGCACAATGTAAATCATGCTGACACTGACATACATGCACACAGCACTTGGTGCCCCCTCCTGCCTCCCCATCTCCCTCCTACCCATACAGAGGACTGAGACTGATATTGGGATTCATATGTACACACAGTCAATGTTACTATTTGCAATAATGAAACTCAGTATTTCCCATCCCTTTCCCTTAGACCACTTCCCTGGCTCCACTGAGATTTCTCCTCCCTTATCTGGAGTCCTTCTTATATCCCAGTTACTCCCTTGTTTGTACATATTAAAGAAAACATATGTCCCTTCACTTTCTATGACTGGCTAATCTCACTTAACATTTTCTCCAGATCTTTCCATTTTCTTGCAAATAACATTATTTTATTCTTCTTTATTGCTGAGTAGAATTCCATTGTGTGTATTTCCCATAGTTTTGTAATCCATTCATCTGTCAATGGACACCTGGGCTGGTTTCATAATTTGGCTATTGTGAATTGTGCTGCCATGAACATGGGTATGCATATATTACTGTAGTTCTCTGGTTTCAACCTCTTTGGAAAGATACCCCAAAGTGGTATAGTTGGATCATATGGTGGATACATTTCCAACTTTCTAAGGAATCTCCACACTGATCTCCATAGTGGCTGAACTAGTTTGTAATCCCACCAACAGTGTAGAAGAGTTCTTATTTTCCCACATCCTCATGAACATTTATTATTATTTGACTCCTTGACAATTACCAGTCTGATTGGAGTTAAATGGAATCTCAATGTAGTTTTTATTTGCATCTCCCTAATTGCTAATGATGTTGAACTTTTTTTCATGTATCTATTGACCATTTGTATCTCTTTTTTTGTGAAGTATCTATTCAATTCAGTTGCCCATTTCTTGGTTGGAATATTTGTTTTTCTAGTGTAAACAGCATGGTATTGGCACAAAAACAAGCACATAAGCACATAAACCAACGGAACAGAAGAGAAGATACAGAAACAAATTCATATGCCTATACTCAATTGATCTTTGACAAAGGGGCCAAACACATATGCTGGAGAAAAGACAGCCTTTTCAACAAAGGATGTTGGGAAAGTTGGTTATACATTTGTAGAAAAATGGAACTAAATCCATACCTCTCACCCTGCATAGGAGTCAATTTGAGATGGATCAAAGACCTAGAAGTTATACCAGAAATGGTGAAGCTACTGGAGGAGGGCATAGGTTCAACACTTCAACATATAGGCACAGGTAAAAACTTCCTCAGAAAGACCCCTAAAGCTCAGAAAATCAAAATGAGAATTAATAGGTTGGATGACATTAAATTAAGAAGTTTCCACACATCAAAGGAAACTATCAAGAGTCTAAATAGAAAGCCCATGAGCCGGGCGTGGTGGCGCACGCTTGTAATCCCAGCATTCGGGAGGCTGAGACCGGAGGATCCGGGTTCGCGGCCAGTCTCAGCTACCTAGTGAGGCACTCCGCAACTTAGTGAGACTCGGTTTCAAAATAAAGAATACAAAATGGGGCTGGGGGTGTAGCTCGGAGGTAGAAAGCCCCTGAGTTCAATCCCCAGTACCGAAAAAAAAAAATAAAAAAAATAAATAAATAGAAAGCCCATGGAATGGGAAAATATCTTTACCAGCTATCCCTCTGACATAGGATTAATATTTAGAATATACAAAGAGCTTGTTCTCTTTTTAAATAACTTGAAATATAAAAATCAGAGGATCAAGGGCAACTGGGGAGTTCATTCAGCTGTATAAAATCTTTCAGCTGGATCAAAAATTTCAGAGCCAGTGAATGAGCACTTACTGCCCTCTACTCATTGTCTGGATACACTGTTGATGAAGTCTGAGAATATGATAAATGTGTTCATTCTAATTGCTGTATTTGAATATTACATTGTAAACTATTCAAGTTGAAGAGTTAAAATATGCTAGTCTTGTTCACTCTTAAATTATCATTCAGTAGCACTTGGCCCCAGTCTAATCTGGCTTCAGAGTTCTGCCCCAAGTGAGAAACGTTTATTTACTTGATAGCACGCAGAGCAGCTCATGACAGAAGTGATGTGAAGCCAGGAACAAAGTGGACTGACGATTGTTGTGTTCAGATTTACAAATTAAAATGTAGTTCAAATGTTTTCCAAACAAGCAGTTTCCATATGCTCTGTGGTTTTCCTGCATCTTGCAGGGGAAGATAAAGATAGGAAAGTTGATATGGGATATTCTTATGCATTCAAGCCCCAAATTGATTTCAAATCTTGGGTTCATACCCAAAAGTGAGGTGCCAAACTATGTGATGATTTTATTTTAATTTTTGAGGTATCTCATACAATTTCCTATAATTTATAGTCACACTAAGTATACCAAAATTCCCTTTTCTCCGCATACTTCCTCACAAATATTTGCTGTCATTCTCTGCTTGTCCTCTCCACTGAGAAATCCAAGATTCCTAGAGTAACAGGCCTGAGAACAACCAAGAGAGATGGGTAGGATGTCTACGTTGTGTTCCCTCTAATCATCCTTTTGGTATAATTCACATTTAATCCAGGTCATTAACTTTCCTCTGGCTAACAATGCACCTGTATAAAAATATCAGATAATACTTTTTTTTCATTTTAACAAGGCAATTCAGAAATAGTTATGGCATTTTCAATTTTATTGAAATGTCAATAAATTATGCAAGGCAATAGAGTCAAAATTTTATCATTTCCAATCAATCGCTCCTTTGCCACTTAATGACTCTTAAAGTAGGGAGGTTTTCTCATCTTAGGAGTGCGGATGATAATAGTTCTTTCACTCAGATGATATAATAAAGTATATAAAATGATTGGAAAGTGAAGGGTCATATGTTTTCACTCACATGTGGAAGTTAGAAATTGGGAAACAGAGAGGACTTCAGATAAATGAAGGGAGATATGAGTGGAATGAGGGAGGAGGATTTGGGGAGGGAGTTCGAAGAAGAAAGAGGAGATCTGATAAAGGAAAGCATTACGATAATCCTTTGTTCATACATTAAGTTATCTGTGTCAATGTAACTATCATCTATGGGGAAAGGAAGAGGAGGGATCCTGAGGGAAACACACAACAAAAGTGTGCCTTACGTTTCTGTCACTCTGAACTTCACTATGATACATAATTACATTGTACTAATAAAAAATTCCATAAAATGCTTGGCACATTTTAGGTGTTCAACCACATACCAGCTCCATTTCCTTGGCAATCTGTAGAATTTATTAATGTTGAGGAATCTTCACACTGATCACCAATAGCGTTGAACTAGTTTGCAATCACACCAACAGTCTAGAAGAGTTCCTACTCCTCACCATGCTTGCCAGTATTTATTGTTTTTTGACTTCTTGATGATTGCCATTCTGATTGGGGTTAGATGGAATCTCAGTGTAGTTTTGATTTGCATCTCCCTGGTCACTAATGTAGTTGAACATTTGTCCATGTATGTATTGGCCATTTATATCTCTTCTTTTGTGAGGTATCTACTCAATTCGATTGACCATTTCTTGATTGGGTTATTGTATCCCATACTCTGTACTGGGGAGGGAGGAAATGGGGGATGGGGGGGCACCAAGTGCTGTGTGCACATATGTCACTGTCAACATGACTTACATTATGATGTGAGACTATAATGCACCAGTAAAGGCATAATAAAAAGAATTTATTAATACTGAAATTTTATTTTCAGTTTATGTTTAACCAGCCTTAACTGTAACCAAGTATTCAAAGAAAAAGTTGATAGAAGTTTAAAACTAATATAAATAAGTAAATTATATTCATTCTCTATCAGGAACTTTGCAAAAGCTACTTTTAAATATTTTTCTATGACACTAACATTTGCTTTAGCAGTTCATTCACATTTTCAGGTACATGGTTCAGGAATCTAATCACTGAAACTACAAACTATCTTCTGTACTTGCCTTGGTATTTAGTTGCTATAATTTTCCTTTTCTGTTATTCAGTATAATATAATTGCATATGACTATGTTTTCCAGTAAAAAATAGAAAAGAGACTCAGACTAATGCACATACACATACATGCACACTCACATATACTTAGTACTATATATAGTGCAAAGTATGTTCTCAGGTACATGCTTCTGTGGGACAAAGGGCTGTGAACACCAGGCAGTATATCATACTAATTCAGTGTTTGCTTGCTTGCTGAAGTTGCTGTAGAACCACAGAAATGAACATTTCCAATGATTACTTAACTGAAAAAGGGTTTTAATCTGTCCAAATTTATTTAACATGGCATTGTACCAGAAATCCAATTTGATAATATACATGAGAAACATAACTAAAAGAAGTCTGGATAGTTTAACTAACTGACATGT
The DNA here is from genome assembly GCA_004027655.1 of Graphiurus murinus. Lineage (NCBI taxonomy): Eukaryota > Metazoa > Chordata > Mammalia > Rodentia > Gliridae > Graphiurus > Graphiurus murinus. The sequence goes on from PVLC010022548.1 coordinate 26,636, forward strand.
ACTTGATATAACAAACAAAAAGAAAACTTTTCCCTGAGAAATATAAGATAAAAATAGAGCAGTGATTGATCTCTGATATTTTCCAGTTAAAAAATGTAGGCCAGCCAGGCATCTTTCTATCTTTCTTTTTTAAAAATTTT
>PVLC010022549.1:0-26731 GCA_004027655.1 Graphiurus murinus
TCCTCCTCCTCCTCCTCCTCCTCCTCCTCCTCCACCTTTTTCTCTTTCTTCTCTTTTTCCTTCTTCTCCTTCTCCTGATGATGATGATTGATGATGATGATGATCATTGTTATTATTATTAGGAATTGAACCCAGGGGCATTTTACCTCCAAGTAACACCCTCAGCCTTATTTTAGTTTTTATTTTGAACAGGGTCTCCTTAAACTGCTAAGGCTGGTCTCAAATCTGCAACCCTCCTTACTCAGCTCCCAATTACTGGGATTATAGGCATGTACCACCACTCCAGGCTTAATCTTGGGGGGAAAAATCAATTTGCTCTCTTTTAAGAGTCACTTCAAACTCCCTACTCTAAGAGCACTACCTGGATTAACAAACTTCTGAGGCAGTGCTGTGTACCTTTAGATTGATTTAATTTTATAAATCCCACATTGCTACACATTTATCTGCGTGCCTCATAGCCAGCCTACTCTCCCACCAGAAGCTCATTGCATTCAGGGGTCCTGTCCTTCTCAGCTCAATGACTGAGCCTTTAATATAGATTCCAGAGCATTTGCAAACCCATGGGATATTACAAATTGAAATAAATTGAGGGCACAGCACGGCTCTTATCTCAGCACCCAGCAAGGGTGTGGCACACTTCTCAGATGTGAGCTGACTCAGGTTGTGTTCTCTAGTGCCTGCTCTGAGACCCCTGGCATTCAGCCCCAGGCTGCTCTGTTGGGCTTCGGTCTGCCAGCCCAGGTATAAAAGGCAGGAAGATACTGAAGTGGAGAGAAGTCATGGCTGACCACAGAACTCCTGCACATCAGAACTGGCAGCTCCCAGGCAGACAGTCATGGGCTCTTCCAGCCCACAGAAATGCTTCATTTCGTCTTCACACACTTAAAAGAATTGTTTTGATCCATTGTCAGTATTTAAAAATGGGGGGGGGGGTTCACATCACACTCCAGATTTCTATTTTCTCTTGGAAAAGCAGAAGATCTAGCAATGCTTGGCCTGCATCTCCACCCATATGTTTCCAGTCTGGTACGGCAGGCATTCTCATTTATAGCCCCACATAAATAAGGGCATATATTATGAGTTATTATTTATTTACTATTTATGCATTAGAGGAACAAGTAGTTTGTTAAAATGGTGCTTGTTTTTCCTGGAGGATTCCCCTGAGTCATTGATTTTCTAGCATTTGGTACATTTCCTTTTTTTTTAACTTAATTTTATTGGTGCATTGTAATCATATATCGTGATGTAGTTCAGGATGATAGAGGCATAATTCACACAGTACTCTTTGAGTCCTCCCCCAGTTTCCACCCCACTCTCTCTACCTTCTTGTGCAGGACACTGGGATTCACGTTAATAAACTTGTGTGTTCTGTATTCTGAGAGTAGAAAGGAGAAGTTCCAAAAACTATTTTCCAACTTCTTCAGGCCTTCTGTCTAGAAACCTCACACACTGTGTGGTGAGTCCTCTGACATTTGTGTGTGGGGGGGAGGGAGGGGACTCTTCACTTCCTTTCTCTCTGGAAGCTAGTCCAGATCAAGGAATGTGCTTACATATCACAAAATAAGAGAACTTTGGCCAGAGCATGAAGTTCTAACCTCAGCATTACCATTAACCCCCCAGGAGTGGTTGGGCACAGGCTGTCAGAAAAGTGGGGCATTTATAAGGGGTCTTGATTTGATCCTAAGTTTGATAGGAAGCCATTGAGGGCTTTAAACATACGAAGGACATCAGCAGCTTTAGGTTTTAAATAATCCTTCTGGATGCTATATGGAGAATGGATTTAGGGGCTGAGTGTCTTCAGAGTGGAAGGAGAGAGAATATTTTGGAGAAGCTGAAGTTATCCTGGTAATTGATGGAAAGGATGTATTTGGAACTAGCTGCTGCTGAAACAAATTAATGTAAACTTAGTAGTTTTAAACAAGACAAATTTATGATGTTATGACTCTGAAGGTCAAAAGTCTGATGTGAATCTCATTGGGCTAAAATAAAGTTATGGGACAGGTTGGATTATTTCTAGAGTCCTGATGGGACCTCCCCATCTTACTCCCCAGCCTCCAGGAGCCGCTCAACTTCCTGGGCCCCTGGGCTCATCTTTCATTTCAAATCCAGAAATATACTAGCTTTCTATTTTTCACTGACTCCAACTCTCTTTCCTCCCTCTTATAAGAACTTTTTTTGATTACTTAGAGCCCAAATGGATAATCAGGGATAATCTCCCCATCTCAAGATTTATCTTAATCACACCTGCAAAGATCCTTTTGCCCCAGAGGGTAACATATTCATAGGATCTGGAGCATAGACATTCTTGGAGGTGGGGTGATTATTCTTCCCACCTTAGAGACAATGAAGATGGAAAAGACAGATTTTTTTTTTTGCATATATCTTGGAAGTATATCCCAAGTGTTTGGAAGATTCTGTAAGTGCTATAAATTCCAAACACTTTTCCAGAATGTCTCTTCCAAAAATTTGTAGTGAGAAGAGTAGTCATTCAATGGCACAAGCAAACAAAAGAAAAATGAAATTGTATGTATACATGTGTATGTGTGTATATATATTCATATGTGGATGCATATAGAGTTCAATGTATATGTGCATATATCTTTATATGCACACATATGCATATATGCATGCATGCATGTATGTACGTATGTGTGTTTGCGTGCATATTTTTTAATGCTTGCATTTTCATCCTGGTTCCAGCACTGATTATCTGAGTGTTCCTGCTGAAGTCATTCATCCTCCCTGACTCTCAGCCTTCTGGCATCTCAAATGGTGTCAACAACATCAGTCCTCTTGTTCATGGGATTGTCTATTGATCAGATGGGCTTGTGCACACAGAAGAACCTGATATAAAGCATAGGCATAGGTTAAGATAGAAATTTTTGAAGAATTCCTATATCCCCACATCCTTGATGTTTGACTTCTCGATGATTGCCATTCTTATTAGAGTTAGATGGAATCTCAGTGTAGTTTTAATTTGCATCTCCCTGATTGCTAATGATGTTGAACATTTTTTTCATGTATCTATTGGCCATTTGCATCTCTTCTTTTGTAAAGTGTCTATTAAATTCATTTGCCCATTTCTTGATTAGATTATTTGTTTTTTTTTTAGTGCAAACTCTTTTAAGTTCTTTGTATATTCTAGATATTAGTCCTCTGTCAGAGGGATAGCTGGCAAAGATCTTTTCCCATTCCATGGGCTTTCTCTTTAGACTCTTGATGGTTTCCTTTGATGTGTAGATTAGCCAATCACAGAAAGTGAATGGTCATATGTTTTCTTTAATATGTGCAAGCTAGGGAGTAATTGAGATACAAGAGGGACTCCAGATAATGGAGGAGAAACCTCAGTGGAGCCAGGGAGGTAGCCTAAGGGAAGGGAAGGAGGAAGACTGTGGTTCATTAATGGAAATACTACCATCAACTATGTGTACATATGTGAATATACCAGTGTCAATCTTAGTATTCTATATTGGAACTGGGGGAAATGGGGAGGCAGAGGGGATCACCGACTTCTGTGTGCATGTATATCATTGTAAACTTGATTTACATTATGATGTGAAACTATAATGCACAAATAAAAGCACATTTAAAATATTTTTGAAGAATTATCTCTAGATTTAAAATTCAAACCAACTCTGTTTTCTGCTCCATCCAGCTACCCTATCCTGGTTCCTTCCTGCAGGAGGATTCTCTCTCCACTTGTGGGTTTGATATTGTCAGCTGGGAAGGTGACAGGGAGGGCCATAAGATGAAAGACCCCAGGGAGGTTAAATAATTTATTTCATTTTACAAATAAAATCATCTAAGGAGTCAGAAGGGAGCCCTGGTTTGCTGTGCAGCAGTCCATGGGCCCATGGCCATGCAGCTGGCATTTCCTCCTTCACCAGTACTGACTGAGCACCTGCGCTGCAAGCCAGGCACTGCTCTAAGAGCTTTACAGGTGTTATTATTCCATGTCATTTTCACATCAACTAAAGCATGTCGCCACACTGTGATTCGAATAACATACCAAGCCTTAGGAAAATTTATCCACTTGCCCCGCCCCCCAAAATACCACAAGTAGTGATAGAGCCAATTGATCTACTTGATGTTGAACCCTGCTTATAATTACTCTGCAATACTCTACCAGCCAGCCATATCTTAGCTTATAAGTGCAAAATAGACATACTTTTTAAGCTAGCTACTGGCATGATTACTTTCAGATTTAAGTCCTATTGTAAACCCTTTTAATGAATAAAATAAGTCTCTGGTTGTATACAACACTCTTATTTCCATTATTTAATTTGATCTCTAGGTAAGGATTTTACCCCCATTTCAGAGATGTAAAACTGAGGCTCAGATGGATTGAAAATTTGTCAAAGATTATACAAGTCCAATCCAAGCTTCTCATCCAAGCTTCTCAATCCAAGCTCATTTTAGTTCTGTAAGAAACATTAAGATAATCTAGATCAATTTCCTTATTCAATAATAAGGAAATTGAGATTCAGATGGAAAGTGACTAGTTCAAATACACACAATGAGCCAGCATAATGGCTGTACTAGTCTGTTTTTCTCTTACTATAATGAAATACCTGAGGCTACATAATTTGTAAAGAAAAGAGGTTTATTTAGCCCAGTTTTGGAGGTTCAGTTGCATGGTGTCAGAATCCATTTGGTTCTGGCAAGGCCCCGAGGCAGATGGCATCACAATGGCTGGAGCATGTGCAAGAGGAAGAAATCATATGGTGAGACAGGAAACCATAACATGATTCAGGGGTCAGGCTGCTTCTTTTACAACAACCCTCTTGCAAGAACTAATCAGGAGGGTCCCACAAGAACTACCTGCATTTTTTCTGAGGGTAGCACCTTCAATGACTCCCCAACAGCCCCCCCCCCCCCGACCCTTCCTGCCAGGTCCAATCTCACATAGCTCCCACCATATCTCAATATTCCCACACTGGGGACCAAGCTTCCAACACATGAAACCCGGGGAGAGAAACTCAAACCATATCCAGACCTAGCTAAAAGGACAGACTTGGGCATCAGACAGACTTGTGCTCAAATCCCATCTTTCTACTACTTGATGACATTCTTAGAAGGCTCTTTGAAACTCCTTTATTAAAGGGTACAGTTTGCTCATTTGCCCAATGGAGATAATAATACTGTGCACAGATTTGGGAGGAGGTTTAAATCAAGATTAAAAGTGCCTGCTATCTAGTGAATTGTGGCTTTTAGTGGCATAACTGAACCTAGAGCCCAGGACTCTGGTCCCTCAGGCTGATGTGTGTTCCAGTAAGACTCCAGGTCTCTGCACATTTGGGTAGTATTTTGCATACGTAAAGACATGCTGTAATTCACAGAGCATTCTCTAAGTCTAAACAGAATGATTTCTGAAGCAGATTAACCATACCAACCATATTCTCTTAGAGTTTCAATAACCTTAGCCAATCTCTTCTTATTTTAACAGATGGGGCAAAGGCCACCCTTTTGCAAACCCAAGTCTGATGATAGTATCCTTCAAGTCAGGGTAGATTCTGTAGTTACAAGTTTTATAAGGCTGAAAGAAATTGGTTACCTTTGGTGTGGCCATGATACAGGCAAATGCTCATGTCTTTTTTTTTTTTTCTTTTTTATAAAGTTTTCAGAAAAAGAGAAATCATCATGTTTGAATGTTTTATTATTCATATTAAGCTCTCTAAACTGCCCAGCAGTTCTTGTTTCATTTAAGAAACCTTAAATTTGAGACATAAACTTCCTGACAGTGTGGGGCCCTTTAAAGGTGATATATGCTCTGACAGCAGAGAAATAAGGCCAGTCGAGTGTTCTAACCACAGGATGGTAAAAGTCATGGTCAGGTTAGAAGAATCAATTAGAGTGGGAACGAGGCTGTGTAAATTTCAGCACTGGAATGGCAAAATATGAAGACAGGACTGAATTTAAAGCCTGGCCTGATGTGATTGTATTTCATGTCCTGATTGGCAAGACAACTCTAAATGGGGTATTAAATTGGATTTAAAAAGAAAAAAAAATAGTTTTCTTCCTTTTTAAAACAATACAAAGGAAGGGAGAAGCAGGTGCAAGGAAGGGTAACAACAAATTTGAGGATTTATATGGGTATTCGAGAAAAGACAGAAAGTATGGAGAAAAAAATGTATTTGAAGTCAGAACTCTGGAAGGGAGACTTTATGTCTCTGTCTGCATCAGCTCAAAGGGGTAAATTTACAGCAGGCACGTGACTGCCTGCCTGGCTGGGTCCTGGCCCTGGCCTGGTGCAGCCAGCTCTGTGAGGCTGTGAGTATGCACTGCTGTGTATTACATCAGCTGCAGATCTGATATTTGTAAGCAAACAACAGCTTTGGGATCTTAAAATAGATGCCCAAGAATGCCCGTGGTGCTCAGCACATGTGACAGTGCAGTTCATAGAGGCAGAGAAGCAAGCCAGAGAGGAGAATGAGCCCTGGAATCCCTACATCCCGATCCCAGCTCAGAAACTGTCCAGCTGGGGCACATAGCAAACCTTGTTGGGACTCAGTTATGTCATCTGTAAGATGGAAGCTACAAATTGGGTCCAATTTTCAGGGTTACGATTAAGATTACAGGCACTGTGGCACAAACCTATAATCCCAGTACTTGGGAGGCTGAGACAGGAAAATCTCAGGTTGGAGGACAGTGCACAGTAGCTTAGTAAGATCTTATTTCAAAACAAAAATAAATAAATAAAAAGAGCTGGGGGTGTATCTCATTGGTAGAGTGCCCTTGGGTTCAATTCCTAGAAGCATACATGTGCACACATGCATGCACACACAAACACTATGTGTAAACACACACGCACACACCAGTTAGCACACTTCCTGGCTCATAACACTATATGAATGTGTACACACGTACACACACACACACACACACACACACAGAGTTAGCACACTTCCTTGTTCATAACAAGCATTTGAAAATGTTGATCATTATCACAGCATTATCATTACTCAATACAGCAAGAGTTGAAGGCTGTGAAGGCAAGCAGAGCTAATTGCATCTTTCTACCTCCAAACTCCTTTTTGGCCATGTCCATCATTGCCTTCATCCAAACCGTATCTACAGAACTAACTTCCCTTCTATCTTGATCTTAAACCAACTCTGAGAAACCTGCAGTAATGACCAGACCAAACCAAGAGAGATGTGTTGGAGGAGTGGCAAGACTGCTGGAGGTGAAGGCTAAGCACCCTCCTGGAGCCCTAGAAACCACATAAGGGCATGAGGTTGTGACTGGGCTTCCTAGAACCTCAGTCTTTTCATCTGTAAAGTGGGACTAGAACTCCATCCTGTCTACCTTACAAGCACAGTAGGGGGATCAACTAACCCAAGAAGATGGGGGACCAGTGCCCTTCACTGTCAACCTGTTAGCTTTACAATTGCCTCAGAAACCTACTTTAAGCATATCTCCTATGTAGACACACTCTTAAATAAAAAATGCCTTCATAACTAATTTTTAATCTAATCATTACATACAAAGTCTCCATTCTCTACTTTGCACTTTGGAAAAAAGTGAAGAAGGACAAAGAATAAGACAAGTGGCTCAAAACAGTGGAAGAGCAAAGCCAGAGGAACATCAGCAGAACACATGTCCATGGTGTCTCCATTCCCAGGTAGACTTCACTCAATTTAAAAAGCACTCTATTTCACTAAGCCTAGACAGAGCTTCAGGACCCTTCTTAACACAGTCCTCCTGCTATAGTTACTTATAAAATGTCCCCTAAAGAGCTCATTTATTAATGTTTGGAGCTGATGTAATTGAATCATGGGCCACCCATTACAATGGATTGGTGGCCCAGGTCAGTAGAGTGTGGATGGAGAGGGTTGACCCTTGGGGGTGGGGTCTGGGGTTTATATATGGTTCCTCTTCTCCTGCCCGCTCTTTTGCTTTTGCTTCCAGCCTCCGTGATGGGAGGAGCACCATTCATGTACTCTCCCTCTCTCTGCCTCCCCTCACCATGCACTGAACTGAAAACTGTAAGAATATAAATCTTCTTTCCTCTACATTATGTGGTCAATCTTTTAGATTATATCTGCAAGAATACTGACTGAAAAAGCTCCAAACAAACACCATTATATGGCCACAATGTCCCACCACCACCAGACCAAAGACTCATTTAAATATACCAAGAAGAAAAACACACAGAGCCGGGCGTGGTGGCGCACGCTTGTAATCCCAGCATTCGGGAGGCTGAGACCGGAGGATCCGGGTTTGCGACCAGCCTCAGCTACCTAGTGAGGCCCTCCGCAACTTAGTGAGACTCGGTTTCAAAATAAAAGAATAAAAAATAGGGCTGGGGGTATAGCTCGGAGGTAGAATGCCTCTGAGTTCAATCCCCAGTACCACCAAAAAAAAAAAAGAAAAACACACAGGACAGAATTCTGAACTCTGGAATCAGACTTGGTTTCTAGTCAGTCACAGCACTTATTAACTGGAAAATCACTCAGATCTCTTTATCTGTAGAATGGGACATAAATGTCCACTTCATAGGAAAACTGGCATGTTTCAATTAGAACTCTCTGGCAAAGGGCAAAAACACAATCATTGTTAGCTACTATTATTATCACTAATAATTTGCTTTTCCTTGTTTGATGTTCTCTGTAAAGTGTTCTCTCCATCTTCCTTCCAAAAACAAACAAAAACCAAAATGTACTCAGAATCATCTGTGAGAATTATGGGTTTTAAAGAGAGACAGCCTATTACTATCTAGAGATTTCTATTATTGCTTTTGCTAATTATATAACACTGGGTCAAACGTTCTACCTCCCTTAGCTTAAGGTTCCTTATTTATAAAAAGGGGAAAATGCTTTAGGACACAGGAAGGATAAAATGGGTAGGATAATGTACTTGGCCCATAGTAGGTTCAGAATCAAGGTTCAAATATTAGCTGGAAAAGAATGAGAGGATACGGGGCCTAAAAGGATCATTGCAAATCCATTGGCAACATGACAGAGGAAGTATTTTCATGAAGGTTAAAATGGAATCAAATGCTTGAGGTAGATTAAACTTTCTTACCTTCACTCTCCCTCCTCATGTCAGATTTGTTTCCACGGGATTTCATCTGCATAATGGAATTTGTTGATTGTGAACTGATGTTGTAATGTGCATGGGAGCGTTCTTCGGAGGATAAACAGCTGAAGGTTATTTATGTGTCATTTATGGGACCATCTTCCCTGATTTCTCATTATCTTAGCTCTGCCACTAAATCCTACATTTCAGTCACCCACATTTCCCCCTCCATCTCACCACAATCTGCTCCGGGACCCAAATGTTCTAGAAACTAAAGGGAAGGATGCATGTTCCATACCGTTTAATGGATATTGATTCCCAGTGTTCACTCACCTAAAACAGGTACTGATAAGTCCCACAATTTTTTTTTAAAGATATCTAGCATAGTAGTGTACTAACGTATCTGACAACAACCACCTTTTCGGGTTAAAACCTTCTTAATATTCTGCATAGTTGTTATTTGGAAAATGATGTTATGTTGAACTGCCTCAAATGACCAATGAAGAAAAAGTTAAAATCTGAATATTCACTATGACTGTCATGCATTGATGACAGAAGACACAAAACAGAGTCACTCAGAAACTACCTCACTTCCTATTGCAGATGTAACTGTGTTTCCCAAAAGAGAGATTGAAGTCCCAACTTAACCCAGTACCTTTGAATGTGACCTAATTGAAACATAAGGTTTTTGCAGATGTCCTCAAGTCAAGATGAGGTAGCTGGGTTAGGATGGACCCTCAATCGGATAACTGGTATACTTATAAGGAGAGAGAAAGAGAGAAAGACTTGGACACACAGAGAAGAAAGAGGGAAGAAGATTGTTGTAAGAACAGAGCAGAGATTAGAAGGATGCTGCCATAAATCAAGGCATACTGCAGATAGATGACAACCACCAGAAGTTGGAAAAGGTGAGGAAGGGTCTTCCCATCGGGACCAATAATTTGATTGTGGAGCACTGGCCCCACAACTGTGAGAGAAAAAAGTTCTGGTGTTTTGATCCACCCAGTTGGTAGTACTTTTTTAAGGCAGCTCTAGAAAATATATACATTGGCCACCAGACTTTTCTCCTCCAGTACTGGCTGCTCCTTCTCAGTATCATTTCCTGGTTGTTAATTATCTCCTTTACATTTAATGCTGGAGAAGCCCAAGTAGAAGACCTCAAACCCTTTCTTACTTCAACTGTAGCATAGTTGCTGCACAGGAATTAGAGCCAGGACTTGACTTCAATAAATCTACATGGTGATGGATACACATTATACATTTCAGCTGTGCCTCCTATGTCCAGAATGAAACCATTGATCCTAACCTTAAAAACACAACAACTCTGCTCCCCATCAGCATTCTCCATCTCAGAAAGGAGTAGTTACTTTTCCCCAGTTGCTTATGTCAAACACCTAGAAGCTATCATAGAGTCCTCTTACCTTCTCAACACCCCATACCATTCTACTAGCAATTCTCATTGAATCTACCTCTGAAGTGCATCTAGAATTAATTGCTCTTATTGCCCCCTCTTTTCTACACCTGTGGCTGAGGTCCCATCACCTCACATACATGGATGCACCACAGTAGCTTCCAACATAATCTCTCTGTGTCTCTTCTCAGCTTTTACTGTCTGCACTTGCAGAGGAACCAGAGTCATCACAATCAAGCATAAGTCAGTCCATATTCTTCCTATGTTAGAAACCCTCCAAAGGCTGCAGATTACCTTCCTGTAGAATAAACTGATAAATCCTCATCTCTACCCATCAGTCTGGTGCCTTGTCCTCCCTCTCTTCCCCTAGCTCAGCACCAGATACACTGACCTTCTTGAGATGCTAATGAGCAATCATAATGCACCTTGGGGACTTCACCCTTGCTCTTTCCTCAGCCTAGGGTGCCCTGATACCCACACGCATCTTCCCTTGTATCAACCACTCCCAAATAGTATCCCTTCATAAAGGTCATCCCCTACTACCCTGTGGGAAATACAACCCTCCCAATGTGTTCTAATCCATGTCCTAACTTCCTACGGATGGTGTGTGTGTGTGTGTGTGTGTGTGTGTGTGTGTGTGTGTGTGTGTGTGTGTGTCCACTAGAATATGTACCTCAGAAGTGGAGAAGACTGACCATCATGTCCAGAGCTGAGTTCTCAGTCCATCACAGTGTCTGGTTCATAGTAGGTGCTGAAAATAGTAATTAATTATTTTCAGAGGGACTTTAGAGTAGGAGAATCACATATGAAACACAACATAAGCTGGGCATGGTGGCACATGCTTGTAATCCTAGTACTTGGGAGGCTGAGACAGGAGGATCACAGGTTTAAGGACAGACTCAGTAAGTAGTGAGACTCTCGTCAACCTAGTGAAACCCTGTTTCAAAATAAGAATAAAAAATAGGACTAAGGGTGTGGTTCAGAGGTAGAATGCTTCTGAGTTCAATCCCCAGAACCAAAAAAAAAAAAAAAAAAAAAAAACCACGTCATAATTTTACCAGTTTCAATTTGAGCCATAAATACTTATGATAAAACAAGGCAGCTCCCTGACAATGATTTCCTCCCAAACAGAAATTACATCTTCCATCTTCTTGGACTATGAGACTTATCTCTTGGTTTGTGGGAAAAAGCAGTTTCTAAAGTTACTTCCTATATAAATCATTCAGATCTTATTTGCCTTGTTTTTCACCCATAAAATGTGGATTAAAATTTTTGTAAGTCCACAAGAAAAATTTTAAATTAGTGTACAGTATCACATACTTTGAGAATTGTTTTTTAAAAAGAATCAATTAATTTTCATACTTCTTCAAAGCAGGTTTTTACACAAAACTCTTACAATCACCTTTTAGTAAAAATCAAACACTGCTGCACACTAGGGGCATCTGTTATTAAACCCAGGAGGAAGTTAGTATCATGAATCCCATTTTGCAGATGGGGAAAACTGAGGCTTGGAACACTAAGTAACTTTCTCAAAGGCTTATCGCTACTAAATGATGAAGCAAGAATTCTAACCCAGGCATTTTGATGATTTCACAGCTCACTCTCTGGACCAAAATTCTACTCTACATGGAAAAGTTTCCAAGCAGGACAAAGTTACATGATAGATGTTGTATATTATTACTCCTAGTTTACAGAATAATAAATATCAGCCTCAGTCAAGATTGAGGGACCATCCAAAGTCATAGAGCAAAGTCAGCCCTCACCCCTGTTTCCTGTTTGTACTTCAAAAAGGACCTGTTAGATGCCTTCAGTATGTGAAACAAGCTATCAGGATGCACACATGTAATGTCTAAAACCACTACAACTGGTGGGATAAATTGTGTTGAGTGTGTTTATATGTATTCATGAATGCAGTTCAGGAAAGTGGAGGGTGTCTTTTGTGCCTTGTTTTTTTTGTTTTGTTATTATTTGGTGGCTATTTTGGTAACATCTTTTGGAGATTAAGTCCAATTAGGAAACAGATGGCAGTAAAATATTGTCAAACATATCAGATCAGCAGCAAATCACTGACTTAATTATGTAAATAATTAAAATGTATATTTACACCTGATCGTCCAAACGAGGGTGAAAAATCTGATTTCAGGGATGATTATAAGCATGGGCAAAGAGTCAAGTTGGGAGTCAGTTATGTGCAAGTGTCTAGTTTGGAACTTCTTCCACATCCTGCCTTGGAGAGAATTAGGGAGACAGAATTAAGACGCAAAGGACAAGGGAAAAGAGCCCTTGCACCTACCAGGATTGTGAGGCTGGGCTTTGGAAGGCAGCCTCCAGAAAAGGATACGTGGAGCCTTCATACCTATGGCTTTACTTCTAACTCTCTTCATCCAAGAGCATTTGAATGGTCCCTGTTTCCCATAGACTTTTGCTCCTATTCCAAATACATCATCATATTCACCTACTTTTGCAGTCTTACTTAAAAAAAAAATGGTACTGAGGACTGAACCCAGGAGAGTTCTACTACTGAGCTATGCCCCAGGCCCTTATGAATTTTTTTTTATTATGAAACAGGGTCTCACTAAATTGCTGAGGGTTTTGCTAAGTTCCTGAGGTTGGCCTCAAACCTGCAATCTTCACATCTCAGCCTCCAAAGTATTGGAATTATAGGTGTGTGCCACCATGTTGGCTTTACTTTCACCTACTTCTCCTCGTTCTCCTACTTTACCACAAAAATGACTCACTGAGGCTGGGGATGAGGCTGAGATATAGAGCATGTTCCTAGCATGTGCAAGGTTCTGGGTTCAGTCCCCAGAACTGGAAAAAAAAAAAAAAAGACTCGTATCCTAAGAGTGATGGCCACAGGTTTTGAGGAAAGATCTGTGTTTAAGTCTTGGCTTTGTCACCTGACCTGATTCTACCATCTATAAAGTGGAGATAATAATGACTCGGAAAAGTATCAAGTATTTCCCATGAGCTCAGCTTTGCGCCATATGTTTTATATATCTAACACTATTCAGGGCTTACAATAGCTCTATGTAATTGTCCCCCTTTCATAGAGAAGGAAACTGATGTTTCCAGATAGCAAGTGACTTGCCAGCGCTAGCTCAAAACGATTTGACTGTTTTATTATACAAAAGCCAAAGTAATAGTCACTTAAATGCAAAAGAAGTTCATTTCCCTTTGGTAAATCTAGGCAGTCCAGAGCAGTCTCTGCAGCTCCATGATCATCAGTGATCTAAGTCTTTTGTTCCCACATTTTCAACACATAGCTTCTAGATCATGATCCCAGATGTCTACTTCAGCTGCAGCCATAATGTTCACATTCCCAGAATTAAGAAGGAGAGAAAGGAAGGATAATGGCATCCCTGTCACCCTGAAGACAAGTCTCAGAAGGTGCACATACCACCTGAGTTTACTTCCCATTGGCCATACATGGTCATGTGCCATGCCCAACTTCAAAGGAGGTTGGGAAATAGAGTCCTTATTATGGTATATTTGTGTCCAGTGGTGGAAAAGAGCCTCCAAGATGATCTCCAACGATCTTCCCTTCCTGATATTTATGACCCTGTGACATCCTCTCCTACAGTATATTAGGGTTGACCTGCATGACCACCAGACTACAGTAGAAGTGAGAATGAGTGGCTTCCAAGACTAGACATGAGAGACCTTGCAGACAAGACAAACAGCCAGATGTAAAGAAACTGACCCTCCATGTATTCACCATACGAGTGAACCATCTTGGAAGTGTCAGGCCTGTGCTCAATCTTCAAATAGCTGCAGCTCCAATGAACATGGTAGATCATGAGCCACAATAAACAGGTTGCTCCCAAATTCCTGATGCACAGAAAACATGGAAAATAATTACTAACCATTGGTGTTTTAAGTCATTTAAGTTTTGGCATTATTCACTGCACAAGAGGTAACTAAAAAGCCAGCTAACATTTGGGGCTCTATCATGGAAGCGAAAGGAGAGGACAGAAAACAGGAGCCATTTCTGCCCTACCATACACACACACTTCAGTGTGATGAAGGCAGGTTTCAAACCCACATGGTCTGACTTAGGATTCTGTGTTTTTAACCAACTCTGAAGATGCCTAATGCCTTTCTTTGGATTCCTATAGTGAATATTGTTCTTAGCAACCGATCGTGTCTTACATCATAGGTTGCCTTGTTCTGTTCTCTGAAATCTTCATACATGGAAATATTTTCTTCCTCCCATGTTTTGAAGGTGGGAGTCTATGGCTTCTGTGCTTTCCCTTTCCCTCCTCCCTTCTCTCTTCCTACTTCCTTCCCCAGTTTCTTGCCATATGGCATCTCCCCTGGGCATCTTACAATGTGGTGACTTGTTCTCCAAGGGAAAGCAAGTAAGAGAGCAATAGAAAGGACGTGGAGCAAAAGAAATATCAAAGTCTTCTTTAAAGTACTCTCAGGAGAAATACCCTATCACTTTACTATATTCTAATATTTTTCTGTATTCCTTAGAAGCAAGAGACTAAGGCATCCCACATTTAAAGAGATGAGTCATACAAGGATAGGAATGCCACCAGAGATCACCAGAGGCCTGCCTCCTTTCCTTCTTTTGTTTCCTTGATATATGCGTTTTTCCTGTGAATTCAGATCCATCCATCCATCCATCCATCCATCCATTCATCCATCCATTCATCCATCTACCATGTATTTACCAAGAGCCCACCACTGTTCAGGCAATACTCAGAGCCTTTAATAGTCCCCACTACCTGCCTGGATAAATTTAAACTTCTCAATGGGACATTCAAAAAATCTCTATGGTCTCTTCCTACCCTGTTCAGCTTCATCTGTTACTATTTCTGTTTTCCATGTTCTCTGATGATTTTTGTTCTCCAAATAAACCTATCACCTCCCTACTTTTGTCCTTTTTTGAATGATCTTCCATCCAACTAGAAAGTTCCTTGTTCTAAATCTCCCATCTTTGTACCAGGTAGTACTTAGAAGTCCAATCCTGAGTCAAGACAGACTCAGAATCAAACCAAAGGCTGTCACTTACCATCTTATGAGTTACTTAATCCTTCAAAGTCTGTTTCTCACCTATGAGGAGGGGACACAGTCTTCATGGGATTGCCAGATAAACTATATAATCCATGTAATATAAGAGAACAGCGTCTGAAACACTAGTGGCAGTTATTGCAATTATCTTTGGTCTCTTTTTTGAATCCTGGTAGAAGCTAACAACTGTGCATTAGCTGACATCATAGCTGACAAAGGGCCCTTATGACCAAGACTGCATTTGACATCTCCTGTTAGTTTAGAATGGAAGTACGTTACCACCTGTCTACAGATGAGAAAAGAGACTCAGCAGGATGAAGTGACCAGTCCAGGGTCACACAGAAAGTCGCTGCTGAAACCTGAACCAGGACTCGGTTTCCAATTCCAAGCACTGAGTTCCTTTCCCCTTACATGCCCATTTCCTCTCCAGCTTAACTGAGGGACAAGATCACCTGGGCTAGAATCTTTCTCTCTTTCTCCCTGGATCCTTTTCCCTCTGGAGCAGTTTCTCCAACCCTCACTGACAAATGGAGCTTTCAGAGAAAGCCACAGCCTTTGGGAGACACGTCGAGCTTGGAGGCGGGTGGAGGCGAGTGGCTGATGATCAACCACCTCACATATGGTTCCCTCTCCCCCACACAGACAGACTTCAGAATACACAGATCTGCTCCCAGGCCTGCGCGCCCATTTCATTTCCTGGATGGGGCAGGGACAATATGGAACAGTAACCAAAATAAGAGCCAATGAAATCTTGCCCTTCCTTCTGGTCTTCCCTTTTTAAACTTACTTACAGTCAAAGTGCAACCAACCAGATAATATTTTGTGGGATGTGTGAATTTCAAAGGTCTACAGAGGATAATAAAAAGTATAGAGCTGAGACGGCTTTCAGAGTAAGGATCCTCAGAGTAATTGCAAAAGGAAAGGGATGCAGGACAAGAATGAGGTCCATATTTATCAAAAGAAGTATTTATCAGAGGCTATGTACGGAGCCTGGCGTGGTGGCGCACGATTGTAATCCCAGCATTTGGGAGGCTGAGACCGGAGGATCCGGGTTCACGGCCAGCCTCAACTACCTAGTGAGGCACTCCGCAACTTAGTGAGACTTGGTTTCAAAATAAAGAATAAAAAATAGGGCTGGGGGTATAGCTCAGAGGTAGAATGCCCCTGAGTTCAATCACCAGTACCGCAAAAAAAAAAAAAAGGCTATGTACGCAAATTTTCCCCAAGTCTATCTGTGCTGTTGAATTACCTGGTGAGAGTTTTTTCCCCCCACCATAATTTAACCTAATTATGGGATTAATTTTCATGTTTCATATGAATTAAGTGTAAATTTTTTTTAATATTTTTATTCTACAACGTGACCTTTTTTCATCAGTCTTTTTCATTTTGGTTTTTATTATTTTATATACTTTTATTGGTGCATTGTAGTCTCATATCATAATGTAATTCAGACTGATAGTGTCATACATGCACAGAGCCCTTGGTGAGTTTCCCCCATCTCCCTCTCCAAGACTCACTTCTCTTCCCCATATATAATACTGAGATTGGCATTGCTATTCTCACATGTGTACATACTGCCCATGGAAATGTCTCCTTTGTTAATTCTCCCCCACCTCCACCACCCTCCCCCCAGGACCACCTCTGTCTCCCTCACTCCACTAGAGTTTCTTCTCCATTATCTAAAGTCTTTCTTGTATCCCGATTACTCCTTAGCTTCCACATATGATAGAAAACATATATCTTTCCAAAAGGACAACATGACATTTTTGATACACATATACATGGTGAAGTAATTGCTACCGAAGCAACTCAATGTATCCTTTACCTGATGAGACTGTTTAAAATGTACATTCTCAGGTCTTAGACCTTTTAAATCTACATCTCTAGCCATGAGGACTATGAATCTGTACCTTTTTACCATTCCAAGTGATTCTGATGGACAGCCAGGTTTGAGAATTCTAATTGGCAAGGATTCAAGCATCAAATTGAGGTTGACCAGATCAGGGATATCTAAATGGACTTCTCCCTGGGACTGCTTTGGGACAGTCACATGAGGACAGTGAAGGCAGGGGTGGGAGTCCTGGGAAGAGGATGGTATTGGAAAGGAAAGTAGAGTATCCAGGCCTCACCTCTCAGTTTTAATCAGAGCATCTGACTTTTATCTCTTCTGTTCACTTATGCTTCCATGCAACATGCATTTGAACAAAGCCTGTGCCAACTTGAAAAAGGCTTGAAAGCAGCTGAACTAGATGACCTTTAATTTATTTAATCAATACCTAGTTACTGAGTGTCTGCTACATGCCAGCCTCTGTGTAAAATCAAAGCTGAGTGAGATAGGGCCCCCTCTTCCCTGGGACCTCGTGGTTGAGAGGGAGAAGAGAATGAATGAGTAGTTCAGATACACTGACATGATTGCATTAACAGAGGAGTGAGAACATAATGTCAGCCTTATCTTGAAGGCTGCTAGGAATTCTCTAGTTGTCAGGGGGAGGAGAAAAATGGAAGTAATAATACATGCAAAGATTTGGAGGTTTAAAAAAATGGAGATGGTCTGAGTGTTTGATTGTGGTTCAAGGTTAGCAGGCATGGGGCAATGAGGCCATATGCTGGTTGAAGCCTCGAGCCAGCCTTATTGCCTCTCTGGGCTTCACAATTCTCTCGTCATCAAAGTAAAGAGGTACAAATAAAATACCTAGGTAGTCAAAACCTTTGGGTTGGAAGAAAATGCTCGTTGACTTCCTAGAAAGGTAACTTTGCTTCCTGGGGGACACTTGGCAACACCCAGAGACATTTTTGGTGTCATGGCCAGGAGGATTCTACTGGCCATGGGTAGCAGCCAAGAATACTATCTAGTAACTAGCCTACAGGATACAGGAAAGCCGCCTTGCTCCGCCTGGGCCTCTTGGGTATTTGTCTTCTTCTCCATTCTACCAAATCACAGTGGGCTCTTGGCTCCCAGGCCTATCTGATTGGTTAGTAAATAAAGTCTCTGTGCTCAGGATTCTCTCCGAAGACCTGTCAAAAGAAACCAGAGGACCATCTGCCCACACTGTAGCCTCAACACTGTGAAATAATCTGGGTGTAACTCTGGAGTCAGACTCCAGATCAAGCCCCACTGTGAGCAGAGGGACCTTAGACAAATCATTTTGCCCCTCTGAGCCCTAGTTTCCTCCTTTGTAAGGAGAGATGCACTCAAGTCCTTCCTCAAAAGGCTTTTGAGATAATGCACATGAGGTGCTCAGAACAATGCAGAGAAATAATGAACAGAGGGTGACTATGATCATGCAGGAAGAGGTGGCCCCCTTCTCCCTTCCTGAGTCTTATAGCAGGTACCATAACTAGAGAGAACTGTAGTGACATATTTCTCCTCCAAAATCCAACCTTCTTCTCACTCTACAGAAGTTCCTCTGATAGATTGGCTCCATGGGAGGGGGAAGTCCTTCCTGTCTAATGAGCCCATTGCTAACCTAGAAATAAGTAACAATTTGGATTCTTGAAGTGTAAGAAGTTTCTGAAATATTTTTTTCTTTTAATTTTTATTAATTGGTGCATTGTAATCATACACCTTTGTTAGTTACAAGCTGATAAAGACATATATGCATGCATTTCTCATTTAACCCCTTCCCTAACTCCCATCCCACTCCCTCACCCTCCCTCTTTTTTAAGTTCAGATAAGTGATTGACTTTGATATATTTGTGAAAGTACATCATGTGAATTAGGGTGCCCCCCCACGCTGTGCATAAACTTCAGTTAAGTCAACTTCTTTGCTTATCTAGGGTTCCTCCTTTTTCATCTGGAGTCCCTCTTATGCCCCATCTTCTCCCTAACATCTGAATATTAGGCAGAACATATGCATCTTTACTCTTTGTGACTGACTAATCTCTCTTAACATAATTTTTTCCAGTTGTATCCATTTCCCTGCAAATAACATGATTTTGTTCTTCTTTATGGCTGAGTAAAATTCCATTGTGTACATATCCCATAGTTTTGTAATCCATTCATCTGTCAATGGACATCTTGGCTGTTTCCATAGTTTGACAATTGTGAATTGTGCAGCTATAAACATAGATATACATGGGTCGGTCTGATAGTTTGGTTTCCATTCTTTTGGGTAGACATCCAGAAGTTGTATTGCTGGATCATATGGTAGGTTCATTCCCATTCATCTGAATATCCTCCATACTATTTTCCAAAGTGGTTGCACTAATTTGCAATCCCACCAACAATGTATTAGGGTTCCCACTTCTCCACACCCTAACCAGCATTTGTTGTTGTTCATGTTTTTTATGATTGCCATTCTGATTGGAGTTAGGTGAAATCTCAGTGTACTTTTGATTTGCATCTCTCTGATTGTTAATGATGTAGAACACTTCCTCATACATTTATTGGCCATTTGTATTTCTTCTTTTGTGAGGTGTCTATTTAGATCATTGGCCCATTTTTTGATTGGGTTATTTGTTTTAATAGCTGTGATTTTCTTGAGCTCTCTGTATATCTTAGATATTAGACCTCTATCAGAAGAGTAGCTGGCAAAAATTTTCTCCCACTCTGTGGGCTATCTGTTGAGGTTCATGATAGTTTCCTTTGCTGCACAGAAGCTCTTCAGTTTAATGCAATCCCATGTATTGATCTTCCTTTGAGCTGCTTGTGCTTTTGGGGTCTTGTTGAGAAAGTTTTTACCTGTGCCCTCTTCAAATAGCTGCAAGGTCTCTGGTCTGACTTCCAGGTCCTTGATCCACCTTGAGTTGACTCTTGTGCAGGGTGAGAAAGTGAGGTTTATTTCCATTTTCCTGCATATGATTAACCAGTTTTGCCAACACCCTTTGTTAAAGAGGCTATCTTTCTTTCAGTGTATATTTTTGGCTCCTTTGTCAAAAATCAATTGACTATAAGCATGTGGGTCTGTTTCTGAATCTTCTATTCTGCTCCACTGGTCTATGTATCTGTTTTTGTGCCAATATCATGCTTTTTTTATTACTGTGGCTTTGTAGTAGAGTTTGAAGTCAGGTATTATGATACCTCCTGCATGGTTTTTATTGCTAAGAACTACTCCAGCTATCCTGGGCTTTTTATTGTTCCAGATTAATTTAAGGACTGATTTTTCTATGTCTGTGAGGAGTGACCTTGGTAATTTCATGAATATTGCATTGAGTTTGTAGACTACTTTTGGGAGGATGGCCATTTTGATGATATTTATTCTTCCTATCCAAGAGCATGGAAGATCTTTCCATCTTCTAAGGTCTTCATCAATTTCTTTTTCAACTTTTTATAGTTTTCCTTATAGAGATCGTTTACCTCTTTGATTAGGTTTATCCTTAAGTATTTTATTTTTGGGGTGCTATTGTGAGGGGAATTTTTTTCTGGATTTCTTTTTCAGTGGACTTATGGTTGGCATAACAGGACAGCTTCTGATTTTTTAAGATTGATTTTGTAACCAGACACTTTGCTGAATTTGTTGATCAATTCTGTAAGTTTTTTGGTTGACTTTGTTGGGTCTTCTAAGTATAGTATCATGTCATCTGAAAAAAGGGATATTTTAGTTCTTCTTTCCCTATTTTTACCCCTTTGATTTCCTTCTCTTGCCATATTGCTCTGGTTAGAGTCTCAAGTACTATATTAAACAGAAAAGGTGATAACAGACATCCTTGTCTTGTTCCTATTTTTAATGGGAACTCTTTCAGTTTTTGTCCATTTCATATGATCTTGGCTGTGAGCCTATTATATATTGGCTCTGTGATGTTGGGGTATATTCCTTCTATTCTGATTCTCTGCAGTGCTTTTAGTATAAATGGGTGTTGGATCTTGTCAATTGCTTTTTCAGCATCAATTGAGATGATCATGTAATTTTTGTCTTTGCTTCTGTTTATGTGGTGAATTACATGGATTGTTTTCCATATGTTGAACCAGTGGGATGAACCTGACTTGGTCATGGTGTATAATTTTCTTGATGTGGTTTTGAATGGGCATTGCTAGCATTTTGTTTAGCAGTTTTCCATCTAAGTTCATCAATGATATAGGCCTATAGTTTTCTTTTCTTGAGCTGTCTTTATTTGGCTTTGGTATTAATGTGATGTTGGCTTCATAGAATGTGTTTGGGAGGGTCCCATTTCTATTTCACAGAATAGTTTGAGGAATATTGGGATTAGCTCTTCTATAAATGTTTTATAAAATTCGCTTGGAAAACCATCTGGCCCTAGGCTTTTGTTTGATGGTAAACTATTTATTGCTGTTTCTCTCTCTTTGATTATTATTGGTTGGTTTAAGTTTTCTATATCTTCTTGACTCAATTTAGGAAGGTTATATGTGTCTAGAAATTTGTCAATTTTTTCTAAATTTTCCATTTTGTTGGAGTATAATTTTTCAAAATAGTTTTTGATGATCCTCTGTATTTCCATGTTGTCGGTGGTAATATCATCTTTTTCATTTCTTATTTTGGTAATTTGGGTTGATTCTCTCTTTCTTTTGGTAAGGTTGGCCAATGGTTTATCTATTTTGTTTATTTTTTCAAGAAACCAGCTTTTAGTTTTGTTGATTTTCTATATTTTTTTATTCTCTACTTCATTAATTTCTGCTCTGATTTTCATAATTTCCTGTCTTCTACTGGCTTTGGGGTTAGACTGTTCTTATTTTTCGAGTGCTTTGAGCTGTGTCATTAGGTTATTTATTTGGTGGTTTTCCGTTCTTCTTATGTGGGCACTCAGTGCTATAAATTTTCCTCTTAGTACTGCCTTCAAAGGGTCCCAGAGGTTTTGATATGTTGTGTTTCTGTTTTCATTGGTTTTTAGGAATTTTTTAATTTCTCCTCTTACTTCTTCTATGACCCAATCCTCATTTAGCAGTGTGGTATTCAGTCTCCATATGTTTACATGGCTACTCTGGGGCTTCTTAGAATTGATTTCTAGTTTCACTCCATTATGGTCTGAAAAGATGCAGGGAATTATGTTGCATTTTTTTAATTTACCAGTGCTTGCTTTGTGGCCCAGAATGTGGTCTATTTTGGAGAAAGTTCCATGTGCAGCTGAGAAAAATGTGAATTCAGCTGTAATTGGGTTAAAGAGTCTATATGTGTCTAATAGGTCCATTTGGTTTATGATATTCTTTAGGTCTGAGGCGTCTCTACTGATCTTTTGTTTAGAAGATTGGTCTAGTGATGTGAGAGGTGTATTGAAGTCTCTCAGTATTAGCTTCTTGGGATCTATGTGTGTCTTTATATCATACAGTTTTTTTTATGAAGGTGGCTGCACCTACGTTTGGGGCATAGATGTTGATAATTGATATTTCCTCTTACTGGATTGTTCCTTTTACTAGTAAAAAATAACCTGCTTTGTCTCTTCTGACAAGCTTAGGCTTGAAGTCTACTTTATCTGATACCATGGTTGCTACTTCTACTTCTTTTTGAGTTCCATTGGCATGGATTACCTTACTCCAGCCCTTTACCTTTAGTTTGTAGGAATCTTTGCTTGTAAGTTGTGTTTGTTTCAGGCAGCATATAGATGGATTCTGGGTTTTGATCCATTTTGCCACCTTGTGCCTTTTTATTGGGGAGTTGAGACCATTTATATTCAGCATGATTATTGAGAGATGATTTTTAATTCCTAACATTTTGAGTTTTGACTTCTGTTTGTGGTAGTGTTTTTTCTTCTTTGCTTAGTTGTTTGCTTCCTGGAAATTATTGTTTCTCTGGTTCTGACGTTTACTTGTTAGTTCTTCTTTGTAGTTAATCTCTTTGAGTATTTTCTCTAGTGCTGCTTTGGAAGACATAAATTCTTTCAGTTTCTGTTTGTCATGGAAGAGTTTTATATCCCTGTCAATTTTGAGAGAGTTTTGCTGGGTAGGAGAATCTTGGCTGCAATTATTTTCTTTCAGAGTTTGGAATATGTTACTCCAGCCCCTCCTTGCTTTCATGACTTGATTTGGGAGGTCTGGAGTGATTCTAATTGGTTTGCCTCTAAATATCACTTGACCTTTTACTTTTGTTGCCTTTAGAATTCTCTCCGTAGCCTCTACATTAGTCAACTTGATTATTATGTGGCATGGTGAACCTCTTCTTTGGTCTTGTCTCAAGGGAATTCTATATGTTTTCTGTACCTGTGTGTCAACTTCTCTGTCTATATTTGGAAAATTCTTTGATATTACTTCTTTGAAAAGGTTGTTTATTCCATTAGTTTCAATTTCTAATCCCTCTTCTATGCCTATTATTCTTAGGTTAGCTCTTTTAAAATTGCCCCAGATCTCATCGATGTCCAATTCATATTATTGAATTTTTTTTCTAAAGTATGTATTATGGATTCATTTTTGGAATGGTCATCTTCTAAGAGTGATATTCTATTTTCCATGTGGTCTAATATACTGTTTATAGTTTGTATTGATGCCTTTACTTCAATCATTGCATCTTTCACTTCCTCCAATGCTTCTCTTTGGTTCCGGCTCAGGGTGTCAGATTCTTTGTGTATTTGTTCCTTTATTTCTTTCCAACTCTCCCTGCATTCTTTCCAAAAATCTTGTATTGAGTCTAGTATTAAAGATCTGAATTGTTCTTCTGGTAATCTCTGCCATTCTGGGTTGGTGAGATCTGTTATTGAGGGGTTGTGGTGGCTCATTGTTTCTTTGTTATTTTTCCTTCCCATGGTTCCCCTGTTCTTAAATTTATATCTTTGCTGCTCTTGCAAGCTTTCTTGTCCAATCTCTGCAGTGGGGGTTTTGAGGTGTCTGCTGGTATATACAGGGACAAGTTGTGTTCAGTGGTAAAGGTTGGGTGAGAAGTCACAGTGATGAATGCAAAAATAGGGTAAGGTAGAGGATATGGTTCAGTGGAATAAGAGGTTGAATGTGTTGAGATGATAGAGATTCTGGTAGTCAATGCAGAGTTATAGGTGTGGTAGTATGAGATGGTCTTGATATGAGACAGAGAAAAAAGGAAGAAGAAAAAAGAAGATAAAAAGTGTTGAGGAGAAGAATATAGATGGGAGAGAGGGAGGGAAGCTTGTAAAAAGGATAAGGAGGAGAGTCAACAAACTAAGCAAGAGATAACAAGGCAACCAATCATCCAAACAAACATAAGTAAATCAAGGCAATATGAAACGAAAACATAGAAAAAACATAACACACACACACACAAAGCAACAACAAGAAACAAAAATAAAATCCCTTCTAGTTTGTAAGTACAGAGCTGAGTTGGCCTCTGCACCCCTTTTGAATCTACGTGGATATTTTCAGTTTTTAAATGTCTGCTCACTCTATTAAATTTTTGAATGTGTCTCTGGTATTCTTATTTGCTCTGTCAGTGCAGGCAGGGAGATCTGTTGATGCCTCTCCTGCTGCAAGCTTATGTCTCTGAGCTCTCCACAGGGCCTGCCTGCGTATCTCTCTCTGCCTTTGCTGGTGGTGGGAGTGCAATCTATATGGCAGGTATTTTCCAGGGTGCCTGGAAGTTCTCTGGAAGAAGTGCACTGGTTCCCTCTCGCACTTCTTCTCTTATCCAATCGCTTAAAGGGTGGGTGACTGAGTCTGCACTTTGTATAGGGGCCCCCACACCATGGTGGTGCAATCTAACTTACAGATCCCTGCTGCTCTGGTTCCAAGTGGGAGGCGTGATCTGCGGTGTAGTCACTGCAGGCTTAAGATGGTTGTCCCAGGTGTTCTTGATCGCTGTTGATCCTGCTTGGGTATGCCACCTGGTTAGGGTGTGGAATTCCATAGTTGCTTATTCCACTTCTGGTCATTGGGTGTGCAAGAGGTAGTTGGAAGTCTTGGTGCTAATAGACACTGCTTTTGGTGACTGGTAAGATGGCGGCTGGCAAGATGGCAGCTGCCAGTTCGCGATGCGCACCACTGCTGCACGCACCAGCTCCTTTGTTCTCCCTGGGTTCTGTTCAGCTGCTTTTGTTGGTTTATTCACTTTTTTTGCTGTTTTACTTTTCTTTCCTTCTGTCAAGAGGCTGCTTTTGTGGCAGTTTTTATTCAACTTTGCAGTGCAGTTGATCGCTGCTCTGGCTCTGGAGGGAGAGGTGAGCTGCGTTGGTCCCGCGGGGGCTTAAGCTGGTTGTACCACATATTCTGGTTGCTGTGGAAGGTGTGGGGATACGCCACCTGGTTAGGATGTGGAGTTCTGGAGTCACTTACTGCACATCTGGTTGCTGGGTACGTAGGAGGTCGCTAGATAACTCTGTGTTAATTGATCCTTGTGCCAGCTGCTTAATGGCCACCACCACTCCATGGCTTGGCATGGCACCATTGCCGCGTGGACAGGCTCCTTTTCTCTCCCTGGTCGACTTTCTGGGGTCTCTTTAGGTGTAGTTCAATTTTTGTTGCTTTTTTGGCTTTTTTTTTTTTTTGGCTTTTTTTCTTCCGTCAAGAAGCTGCTTTTATGGCAGCTTTGATTCAAGCTCACAGCACCTGAGGAGAGGTATTTCACTCAGATGCCATCTTGTGTTCTCTCCTCTTTCTGAAAATTTTTAATGCAAGCCTCCCTTCAGCTAAAGAAGAAAACTCTACTTGTACCATGATGGTTCACATTGTGTGTCCTGTCACCCCTTGGACATGGTGAGTACAGGACACACCATGGTGGCCTGTGCAACTGGAGCAGGAATTCTTCCTTGTCATTGCTTCTTTGATGTAATTGAATACTGGCAAGCAGGGCTAGGTCCCCTATACTTGGTGTCATCCTTCCCTATTTCTCCCAGGGCTGATTTGCATAATACTTCACCCCAGTTAGCCACCTGCTTTATAGCCCTTCTTTCTGGCCAGTCCCCACTTCACCCTAAGTGTCACCCACAGTCACACACATTAATAGACCTCATACTTAAAACAGTACCATCTCGACCCAGAAGGGAGGTTACAAAGAAAAAACTTCCAGCCTATATTTCCTAAATTCCAAATTGAGTTTTTTAAAAAATCAATGTATTAAGTCTTAACTATAAATGGACCAGGACCGTGTTAGACATTTAGTATTCAGACATGAATGAGCATACAAGGCTCTGCCCTTGGGATGCTTCTTACTGCCACAATGAGGAGGGATGCACAGAGAACAGAGTGTACAGGAATCTCAGAGCACAGGGGCAAGGAGGGTTCCATAGAAACTATCAACTCTTAAACTGACATCCTAAGATGCGCAGGAATTAAGCTGGTAATTTAAATCAAGAGGGCAAAGCAGAGTGAACACTCCTTGCAAAACCCTAGAGTTAAGAGTGACCATGTTGAGTGGATGGAATTAAAGAAGTCCAGGCTTGCTGAAGAGAGAGAGAGAGAGAGAGAGAGAGAGAGAGAGAGAGAGAGAGAGAGA
>PVLC010022550.1:0-26622 GCA_004027655.1 Graphiurus murinus
TGTAATTACACAATCATATCAAGGTCACTCACCGAAGTGAACCTGAGGGGGAGGGAAGGGGAGGGGATTGGGGTGGGAATTGGGGAAAGGGTCAAATGAGAACTGTGTGCAAATATGTTGTTAACAACTCGTACTTAACAAAGATGTATGCTATATTGCACGAATTACTACAATAAAAAAATTAAAAAAAAAAAGAAATTGGAAAAAAAATTTTAAAAAAAGCCCCCAATTTTAAAAAAGTATATTATAGTAATACATAAAACAGTAACATGGCCATTTACTATTCTCAAGTATTATGAACTATATATAATTATATGCTATACTTTTATGTGACTGGCAGCACAATAGATTTGTTTATACCAGCATCACATGAACATATGAGTAATGTGTCTTGCCATGACTTATGATGATTGTGATGTCACCAGGCAATAGGGTTTTTCCAGCTCCATTACAATTTTTTGTGTGTGGTTCTGGGGATTGGACCCAGGGACATTCTACCTCTGAGCTACACCCCCAGTCCTATTTTATTCTTTATTTTGAAACAGGGTTGCAGAGGGCCTTACGAAGTTGCTGAAGCTGGCTGTGACCTGTGATCCTCCTGTCTCAGCCTCCTAAGTTCTGGAACCACAAGCGTGTACAACCACTCTCGGCTTCCATTACAATTTTATGGGACCACTGCTGTACATGCTGTCCTCTGTGTGGCATATGACTGTATTTCTTTCACAAGAATAGAAATCACAGGTTAAATAAGGTGGCTAAGTTCACATAAACTGTGAATGAAAGAGTTGAAATTAAGTTCTCCATCACCCCGATTTCCATATCACAGGCCAATGTGCCCTAGGGTGTTGCACAGTAAGGAAAGGGAAAAGGAGACAAGGGTACTGCCTGGGATAATGGCCATTTCTTTGTCTTTGGAAGGGCTTCTGTACAAGTACATATTCTAGAAAAGGAAGCCAGGTACTGTGGCACACACCTGAAATCCCAGAACTTGAGAGGCTAAGACAGGAGGATCGCAGGTTCGAGGCCAGCATCAGCAACTTAGTGAGACTCTGTTTAAAAATAAAATAGGAGCCGGGCGTGGTGGCGCACGCTTGTAATTCCAGCATTCGGGAGGCTGAGACCGGAGGATCCGGGTTCGTGGCCAGCCTCAGTTACCTAGTGAGGCATTCCGCAACTTAGTGAGACTCGGTTTCAAAAATAAAGAATAAAAAATAGGGCTGGGGATATAACTCGGAGGTAGAATGCCCCTGAGTTCAATCCCCAGTACCGCAAAAATAAATAAATAAATAAATAAATAAATAAATAAATAAATAAATAAATACAAATAAAATAGGGCAGGGGGTGTATCTCAGAAGTAGAATACCCCTGGGTTCAATCTCTAGTAAAACACACACACACACACACACACACACACACACACACACACACACACACTAAAATAAAAATTTAAAACAGGAAAACATTCTGCTTTCCTCAACCCTGTATCATTTGTGAGTTGGCCTTTTGAGAAAATTACTCAGCTCAGAGTTTGAAAAATCAGGTCTATATGTGGGCGTTGGTTGTAATTCTATACTTTTTCTTTTTCTTTGGCTGCCTTAATTAAAGCCAATATCCAAGTGTCTGTGCAATTAGAGCAGGGCAGACATTGTGGGGCTGAGGGCCATTTGAGAAGGTACTGTACTTTCTCAAATGTCTTGGCTATTTCCTTTCTGCCCAAAGCCAGTAAGAATCAATCCTAACAGATAGAAAATTGCAAAACATAATAGTTCCCAGAGGTCAACACCTTCATCATAGAGGTGAGCACAATGAATATCAAGCCCCTGAGACTTGCCCAGAATCATACAGGCAGGTTGAGGGGGACAGACTTGGAACCAGAGTTGTATGGCCAGGCCGAGAAGCTTCTTGCTTGCCAAGAGTCCTTATCAGAGATGGGGCAGAGGGTCATTCTCTCTTCTCAGGGCCTAAAATTGCCCTAGCTGCTCTTTTGTTAGGGTATCATTTCCATAGGGCCCCTGGGAAACTGGTTTGGAGGAACCAAATCAATTTCATCAGTGGCCATTAAGAGAGTTAAATTACCAAAATGTAATCCCAAGCTGTAACAATATTGTGGGTGATGAGAATTAAACAAGTGGTAAATACTTTGGTTGTTGAAAGGAGATTCTCTTGGGAAGCCATATTTGAGGAAATGAGCCTGCCTTTTAAAGGATAATCAGAGAGAAGTGAGATAATCTTTCAAGCAGGGCATTAGATTGAGCTAAGGCTCATCTAATGAAGTGGTGATCTACACACAGTCATTACACACATGCATTCGTTAACTCAACACCTATTTATTAAGCACCTATGCTGTGCCAGTTTTAAATATATCTATTTATGAGTCTTTCTGTAAAGAAACACACATTTAAAAGAAACTAACTAGAATGAAATGGCAATGATAAAGATAGAGAAGAAGACAGTAAAGATGAAAAAATATGAAGAAGAATATAAGCCCAAGGAAGGTGGAGATTTTTTATTTTATTCACTGATGACTGCTAAAGGCCAATAACTATACCTAGCACATAGCAAGAACTAAGGATTATTGGTTGCATACAATGAATGTAACATTATCGTTGTTGAAACTAGATGGTGTACAAGGAGGCCATGGGGAAAAGATTCAAACTCCAGTATTCAACTCAGTTTCTTCTTGTTTGATCTATTTCCCAGTTGGGAGACAATCCTCCTATGCAGCAATTTATATGAAAAATACCACATAAATGATGTTGTGTGCTCATCATTGCAGCATAGGAGGAAGCATATTATATAATTTTGCTCCATTATTGGCTTATTTATTATTGTTAGATTTGTAACTGCAAGGGGAAAAGATACTTTTATAGTAGAGAAATTGGACAGACACCAGCATAACCAAGAAAACAAACTAACATAACCTTGCCCTCTACAGTTGTAGCACACATTGATGCTCATTTTCTAGATCCATTGTTAATATAATGGTTGCAAAAGATGATCTTCCAATAAATCTTATATATTTATATATATCCTTGTATATTTATTCATTTTATTTTTAAATACTTTTATTCATGCATTGTAGTCTCACATCATGATATAGCTTAGAGTGATAGTGACATACGTGCACACAGCACTTGGTGGGTTGCTCCCTCCCTATTCCCCCTTCTCCATACAAGATATTGAGATCTGCATGGATATCATCATGTATATATATATATTGTCGGTGGAAGTGCTTCCTTCATTAATTCTCCCTCTTCCTCTTCCCCCAAACCACCTCCCTCACTCCACTGGAGTTTCTCCTTCATTATCTAAAGTCGCTTTTATATCTCAATTACTCCCTAGCTTTCACATATGAGAGAAAACATTATGAACCTTCACTTTCTGTGACTGGCTAATCTCACTTGGCATAATGTTCTCCAGGTCTATCCATTTTCCTGCAAACGACATTATTTTGTTCTTCTTTACTGTTGAGTAGAATTCCACTGTGTGTATATCTCATAATTTTGTAATCTATTCATGTGTTGAGGGTAAACTAGGCTGCTTCCATAATTTGGCTATTGTGAATTGTGCTGCTATAAACATGGATATATATATATATATATATATATATATATATATATACACATATGTACATATATATGTGTGTGTGATATCTATATCTATCTATCTATATATCACTATAATATTATGATTTCAGTACTTCCTTCTATATTTATTTTAGCATTATTCTGGGCAAGGTAATTTTAAGACCCTCTATGACTCAGAAGTTCTGAATTAAACCTGATTTACCTGGTGCTAGGCATTTTGGAGAGTAGGGCCTTCATCAAATGATACTCTTCACAAAGCAGTTGGATGCATTGTGGAGCCCAGGCTTTTGGCTCTGTCATGGAGGCAAGCTAGCTTGGGTGGGTGGGTTCTGAGAGGCTCAAGGAGTAGGAGGAAGAGCCCTTTGGCCAAAAAGCTTCTTCTTTCTTGTTCAGGGTTATTAGATCCTGGTCTTGCCATAGGTGACCCTAATACCTCCCTATCTGTTCTGGACTAGAGGATGTAAGCAAATCAGATGACCTAGGTTAAATGTTCCCTTAAAGCCAAACAGACAGTAAGTGGAGTTAAAATAAAAGCATATATGAGCCAGGCCTGGTGGTACACACCTGTAATTCCAGTACTTAGGAGGCTGAGACAGGAGGATCACAGGTTTGAGACCAGCCTCAGCAACATAGCAAGGCTCTCAGCAACCTGGTGAAATCCTGTTTCAAAATAAAAAATAAAAATAGGGCTGGGAGTGTAGGTTGGAGGTAGAATACCCCTGGGTTCAATTCCCAGCACCAAAAAATAAAAATAAACAAAAGTGAAAGAGCATATGAACTCTTCAATTATGAAACCAAGATGTCATCTTATCCTTGTCCAGTTCACAAGTGGTAGAGATAAGCCTAAGAGCTATGTGCAATATTAGTTTGTAAGGTTTATTTGATCAATATCAGTGCTTTCTTCATCCCTCTCCCTAGCACCAGAATTTTCCATGAAGTCTCAGTATACAAAAAAAATAAGAGGTACATAGCCTCAAAGTCTTCTTTTTTTTTTGCGGTTTATTGTTTATTTTGAAACAGGGTCTCACTAGGTAGTGCCTCACTAGGTAGCTGAGGCTGACCGCAAACCTGGATCCTCCTATCTCAGCCTCCCAAATGCTGGGATTACGAGCGTGCACCACCACACCCGGCTAAAGTTTTCATTTTTTAAAGCTGAAAAATTAGCCGGGTGTGATGGCGCACGCTTGTAATCCCAGCATTTGGGAGGCTGAGATAGGAGGATCCAGGTTTGCGGTCAGCCTCAGCTACCTAGTGAGGCACTCCGCAACTTAGTGAGACTTGATTTCAAAATAAAGAATAAAACATAGGGCTGGGGGTGTAGCTCGGAGCTAGAATGCCCCTGAGTTCAAGCCCCAGTACCGCAAAATAAAATAAAATAAAGCTGAAAATTTGATTTGGGGGTGGTATTGGTTGAGCAGTGAAGTGGGATTTGGCTTAGTCCAATGAGCCCTGGAATTATCCCAGACCTTCCATGGCCTTCATTTGCAGAGTCCTATAGATGTTAGCTAAAGCACCTTTCTCCATCATTGTGGGCCTACTCACCCTCTACAATAAGCAGCAAAAATGGAGATATGGATTTCACAAACTGTTTTAGATGGGTGCACTGAAAGAAACTAACATCTGGGTTCCTGTTATAGAAAAGTTTCTGGTTGGCTTTCATCACATGATGGCACAAAGATGTGAGTGTCACAAATCTTTTCCACTACAGATTGTCAGAGGTTTGCAAACAGTGGTCTTGTATCATTTATCTTTCTTTGGCTCATTCAGTCCAGATTGAAAACAGATGAGGGGGTTGGCCTTTGGTAAATTTGGGGATAAGATTCTTTCACAGTCCTGTCCATAACACTGAGCTGAAATATGGAGTGTTTATGTGGCTTGAAAAATACCATGAAGCCATCCACACTAGCTATTGTGGCCAAAAGCTTGGAAGGATGCACACTCTTCTATTAACTGCTTTTTGCTTCTGGAACTGCCATAAAGTCAATACTAGCTTAGTGCCCAACCTTATTTTGTGCCAATGTTAGTCTGTGTGGGCACTATGCATAAGGCCAGGAAATTGAGTTGCAATCATGTTGGCCTAGATCTGAAGGAAAAAGCTAAGCTGGCATGCCCACTACAGGCAAGAACACACTGCCCGGCTGGGCCAACTTGGGTTGGAATGCCTGGCAGAAAAAGAAAGGGTGACTCTGATGACAAACTGACCACATCAAGTGATGATCAGTTTGGGACTAGACTTGGACAGAGGAGTAGAGTAAGAGAATGATGTTAAGGAAGGACTTCCACGTGAGAGATTGGTAGTTCTAAGTTCCAAGGGAAAGGAGCATGCCTGGTACTAAAAATCTCTCCCCTCTTTTCTTACCCTTTTTTGAGAGTGATCCTCAAAAGAAGACTTGAGCGGGGCATGGTGGTGCAAGCTTGTAATCCCAGCATTTGGGAGGCTGAGACCGGAGGATCCTGGTTCGCGGCCAGCCTCAGCTACTTAGTGAGGCCCTCTGCAACTTAGTGAGACCCTGTTTCAAAATAAAGAATAAAAAATAGGGCTGGGGGTGTAGCTCGGAGGTAGAATGCCCCTGGGTTCAATCCCCAGTACTGCAAAAAAAATACAACAGGGTTGGGGGTGTAGCTCAGAGGTAGAATACCCCTGGGTTCAGCCCCCAGTACTGCAAAAAAAAAGAAGAACTGAAAAAAGGGGACACATCCTGTCCCCCAACTAAACTACATGGATGCAAATGAACGCCCCTCCAAAACTAGCAATAGGAACTCAGGAATTGACATGATTCAGAAGCTAAGAGAGTTCCAGGCATCAGATGTTATCTCAGGAACCAGAATGTTATTGAGTGCTTCAACATTTAAAAACATCTCAGCTGGGTGTGTTGGTGCATGCCTGTAATTCCAGTACTTGGGAGGTTGAGACCAGAAGATCACATGTTCACAGCCAGCCCCAGCAACTTAGCAAGGCCCTCAGCAACTTACTGAGACCCCGTTTCAAGATTAAAAAAAATAAAATAGGGCTGGGGGTGTAGCTCAGAGGTAGAATGCCTCTGGGTTCAATCCCCAGTACCACACATACACACATAAATAATAATAAAAATAAAAACACTATAGTTGTTCTCTACTTTGATTTAGTGTCTTCTTATTAATACTTCTGTTACCAACAAACTAAAAATTATCTGTCTTTCTGCATTCCAGAAAGACGGGTCCCATGTCCCAGATACTTCTCATTGCCCTTCTAAGCAGAATCATTCTTGCTTAGGCAACTTCAGGTAAAGGTCACCATCAGATGGTAGATTGACTGCCCCTTGGATCAGGTGCTCATCTGTAACCTAAGATGTCACTGATCCACTCCCAAGGAATAGTTTGGGGCCATTTTCTTCAGCAAAGGACTATGGGCCATGCGGTTTCCCTCAAAAGGAAATGGTAGAAATGGTAATCTCTGTGACCAACATGCCTGGTCTAGAATTTCTGACAGCATAAAGGTCTAGAAGGAGAGATAATTAGGGACCTGTTGAATGACTGTTGCATAAGAATGTGTAGATGGTCACTTAGTTAATCTTTGCACACATCTGACCCTAGGTTGGGTGTGGTGATGAGTGCCTGTAATCTCACTACTTGGGAAGCTGAGACAGGAGGATCACAGGTTTGAGGCCAGTTACTTGGCAAGACCCTGTTTCAAAATAAAAATAAAAGCTAGACGAGGTGGCACACGCTTATAATCCTGGTGCTAGGGATGCTGACAGGAGGATTGCAGGTTCAAGGCCAGCCTCAACAATTTAGCAAGGCCTTCAGCAACTTAGCAAGACCTTGTTTCAAAATAAAAATTAAAATAGGGCTAGTGATGTAGCTTAGAAGTAGAACACCCCAGGTTTAATTCCCAGTATCAATAAAGAAATAAATATAAAAAGGACTGGAGGTGAAGCTCAGTAGTAGAGAGCCCCTGGGTTCAATCTACTGTATGGAAAAAACTTTTAAAAAAAATATGGCCATAGCTCTCAAATCCCACAGAGTGTACACAGGGCTATCTGTGATTTGGACTACACAGAAGAACAGCCGTGCCCCAAGTTTCTCTACTGATGACAAAAGGTGATGGGAGAGAAAAATGCCTTTTGATAACTTGGAAGGCTGCCTAGCCCTTCTAGTGGGCCTCAACAGAGCAGCTGTCAGCCTCTACAGAGGAGCATCTTTGTCCTTGCTGAGTGAGGAGTCATGTGAGAAATATGTACTGACTTGTGTCCCCTGCTATATTTGAGTTGTTGAAAGTGGTTCCAGCAGGAACTAGATATGTGCAGCATTATGTTGCAAAACCAGATTGTTACTTTTACTGGATCAAGACTTAAAGTGAAACAAGAGCTTAGCACCAAATCCATAGGAGCCCCCTTTCAAATTCCTCAGTCCAGTGCTACCATCCTTTTGCTTAGGTTAGCTCCAAAAATAGCACCCACACAGGGCCACAAGCTAGTGGCCAAGAGAGGGTGAATCATGAAAATACATAGACTAAAACAGGCTGGATGAAGTGGTCTCCCTTCTTT
This sequence comes from Graphiurus murinus, assembly GCA_004027655.1. Lineage (NCBI taxonomy): Eukaryota > Metazoa > Chordata > Mammalia > Rodentia > Gliridae > Graphiurus > Graphiurus murinus. Next base: position 8,114 of record PVLC010022550.1, read on the forward strand.
TTTCGTGGTGAATACTGGGGAAACAGTGGTTATTTCATATGAATGGAAAATCTGCGTCTGGACTCTAATGCCTGGTAGAAGAACAGGTACAGTCTTTTACAGTAGAAGGAACTCAAGATTGAGTTAAAAAAAAAAACCAATGAAAAACAAAAACAATAACCATAAGGCTGTTTCACGTCAGGGACTCTAAATACTTTTTTTTTGGTGGCACTGAGGATTGAACCCAAGGGCATTCTACCTCCTAGCTACATCCTCAGCCCGTTTTTAAAAAAAACTCTTGTTTTAAAAAAGGTCTCACTAAGGTGCTTAGTCTTGCTACATTGCTAAAGTTGTCCTCAAACCTATGATCCTCTTGTCTCAGCCTCCCAAGTATTGGGATTACAGTTGTGTGCCCTGTGCCTGGCTACATACGTCTTCTTTGAAAAGGCAGATTCTATGTTCTGTGCATTTGGTTTGATGAGGGAGAGGAAGCTAGGCAACCATAGGTCTCTTATACTGTAAAAGCTGGTGTGCTTTTATCAGGGCTTGTAACTGATATGTTTTTCTGCCCAGTATCTAAGGAATCATTTTTGAGACAGACATCTATTTAGCAATCCAAGAGCCCCAGACTGAAGAAAGAGACATTCATTTTACTTACTCATACTGCAGAAGCCAGAGAGTACTAATTTTGTGGCAATGTCCTCTCTTGGACTGTACTGCAGCTGAGCTGGAGAGAACAACCCAGGATGATACTCAGGCACTGTCCGAGTCTTGGATTATCAAATAAGTCCTAAAAGCCAGTGAGAAGAGTAGTTTGGAACCTGAAACTGATATAAGACAAGTGGCCCTTAATTGGAGGTCTGCTGCTGATGAGACTATGATGTAGTGGAGTATAAGAGGGCTCATCCAGGAATCGGGACATCTGGATTCTAGCTCACATCTAAGTCACTGCATGACTTTGAGCAAATCCATTCCTTCTCTGGGCCTCTCTGTCCCCCATCTATGCAATGAAAGATGAGATTAGATGAGTTTGGAGAGCCTTTCCAGCTCTGGTGTTCCATGGTTTGAAGGTATGCAGTTTGGTGGCCAAGAGTATCTCTTGTGGGTACAATAACAAAACCAGGGTATGCCAAGGATAGCTTAATTACCAGCTCTACTTTTAAAAGTGCTCATTCATTTTACTGAAAAGTAAATAAAGAAAAAAATCCTTCTCTTGGCTAGATAGCCACCTCCATCTTAGCCAACCATCTTGTTTGGCACAGTGAAGACTAGGTGAGAGTGAAGTGCTCAGTCTGATCCCTGTCCACTGCTGGACCTTGAAACCCAGTCCCACTCAGGGTGCAGCAGCCAGGGTCAGCTTCCTCAAGGTAGGGCAGTACTTGTATTATTATAATTTCTTTTGATACTGGGGACTGAAATCTCCAAGATAAACTCCAAGCCCTGTTTTATTTTGAAATAGGGTCTTGCTAGGTTGCTGAGAGTAGTGCTAAGTTGCTGAGGCTGGCCTTGAATCTGCAATCCTCCTGTTTCAGCCTACCAAGTACTGGGATTGCAGACATGCATCACTGTGACTGGGTTGTTATTATAATATTTAAGATTCTCCTCAGATCTATTATGAATCATAGGCAGAAGACAGTGTCTTAACTTAAACACTGCATTAATCAGCAGTACTGACAGTCACATGCTCAGGGTCAGCACTGACCCTTAATGAGTTGAGAAAGAGCCTGAGCTTCTATCAGTTCCTCCCTTCTAGAGCCCAAGTTGCAGCCTCGCTCTTGTCCCTTTTCTTCTTCCAATATGGCCAACAATAATGGTTCTTAGCCTTCATCTTGGAAATCAACAGGATGAATTGACAGCAAGAAGGAACTAGTGATAATCAAGAAAAATTGATAATATACCCTTTAAAGCTGACTTAAAATTTAGTGAGGAGTGGGGGCAAATAATTGCCCCTCAGATCTTGTCCTGTTCTTATGACTGATCATGTATCAGTAGCAAGGGATTGTAAAAGGGATGTTGGCATTGGGGCTCTGTGACAAATCAGTCATGGCAGAAGCTAGACAGCATCAAAGTGCAAATTCAGCATCACTAGAAATGCCCAAGGAAAATGTGTGTTACAGTTAGTTAACCTGAAAGCATCTAAAGAGTGACTATAAACTGATGAATGGATTATGAAGCTATGGTTTATACACTCAATGGAGTTTTACTTGGCCATGAAGAACAAAATTATGTCATTTGCAGGAAAATGGGTGGAACTAAAGAATATTTTGCTAAGCAAGATTAGCCAGTCCCAGAAAGTGAAGGGCCATATGTTTTGTCTCATATGTGGAACTAGAGAGAAATTGGAAAACAAAAAAGACTTCAGATAAATGAGGAGAGATACTAGTAGAATAGTGGAAGGAGACTTGGAAGGTAGGTGGGGAGGAGAAAGGGGAGAATTGATGAAGGGAGCAGTTCAAATAATTCTATGTTCAGAAATGAAATTATCAATACCAATTTTAATATTATGTACAGGGAGGGAGAAGGAGTGGGGTAGGATCCAGAGGGAAACACCAAGTATTGTGTGCTATATGTTTACATTACTCTAAATCTCATTATGATATATAATTACAATGCACCAATTAAAAAAATTCTCATCAAAACAAAATTCCCCTCTTACTCATGTCAAGGGTAGAAAATTTCTTTTCAAGCCAGGCATGGTAGCACATGCTCGTAATCCCAGTACTTTGGAACTAAGATAGGCAGATTGCAGGTTCAGAACTAACCTCAGCAACTTAGTGAGGCCCTCTGTAACTCAGTGAGACCCTCTTTTAAAATACAAAATAAAATAAATAAAATATGGGTGGGGGTGCAGCTCAGAGTTAGAATTTCCCTAGATTTAATCCCCAACACCACACATGCAATATATATCACAGGTTCGAGGACAGCTTCAGCAAATAGTGAGACTCTCATCAACCTAGTGAGACCATGCTCCCAAATAAGAAATAAAATAGGGCTGGGGGTGTAGCTCGAAAGTAGAATGCCTCTGGGTTCAATCCCCAGTACCACAAAAAAATATGATGTGAGGGTCTGCTGGTTGCTAGGGTCACATTTGGTTGCTTTGCTAAGTACTGCCTCTTTTCTGTCACTCTATGACAAAGGATGGTGTGGTGGAAAGAACACTAGACTTGAGTTTGTGCCTTAGTGGGATCTACTTTTCCCTCTGAAGCCTCAGCTTTCTAATCTGTACAATGAGGCAAATAATCATACTTACCTCTTCAGTTAGATTTGGGCCTAAATGAGATAATGTGTAGATTGAACATCTAATGGAACATCTGGCACATTGTCCCTTTCAATACACAGTAGTTATTTGTTTTCATGAGACCTCAGGGGAGGTATGTGACAGCTCTGGGACCTTGGGTGGAAGGCTGTCAACCATTGAAAGTCATTGTGAGGAGAAAGAAGACAGGAAGAGGGGTGAAGGGGCTAAAGAGAAACTCCATGTATTTCCCTGATAAACAGCTCTGACTCCAGGAAGCAGGTTTAGCAGCAGAGTGCCCCACAATCTTTCCCGGAATAAATGTGTTCAAAGCAAACCATGTTTCCCTCTTGCTCTAAAGCACACCGGAACCTCTGCTAAACCCTGTTTTCCACAACTCAGCCAGTTTCCAATAGTTTGACTCCTAGAAATCCGAGATGGAATTGTTGAGGTTAGCAAGTACAGAAGTATTGTCAGTTGTTCTTAAGGGGGTATAGCCTTTCATTTACAGAGTGAGACTGTAACAGTGTAACAAATATCATCTGCCCTCCATTTCTCACTCTGTCAAAAGCTGAGGTGTTCCATGATGTCCTGATATGAGTCATTCAGGCTGCTGAGAGAAGCTGGATTCCATACAAGGTGTTCCCAAAGGTTCCTTGCTAAATGCTCATACAGCAGTTCTTTGAAAGGTTGCAGTGGGTGACAGGGACACTAAATCCTTCTATGCATTTGAGCTCCAAGAAAGGACAACTGGAAATTAAACCGTGGTTTTTCTCTCTCTTTTATTTCCAGAAAAGAAAATTTATAATTACTCACTTGGGCCATTCCCATCTTTTTCTTGATGTTCTCTGGCTTTGAAGGCACTTAAATGCTTGCTCCCTTGCATTCAAAATCTTACACCATAATTTCTTTATGAAAACAATATGTCTTTTAAACTAATACTAAATAAAAATGAGAACGTCACTGGAACATCACTTGGTGTAAAGTATCTGGATTCAAAATGAGAGTATAGTGACCTCTGACCTCTAACCCAAGCTCTCATCTAGTGTTTCCAGCTGCTTGGAAACTATCTCCCTTTGGATGTTCCACTACAGACTCCGACTCCTTATGTCCAAAACCAAATGTTTCACAATTGCCTCAAACCATCTTCTCAGCCCATGTTTTTCTTTTTTTTTTTTTTTTTTTTTTTTTTTTTTTTTTTTTTTTTTTTTTTTTTTTTTTTTTGGTTTTTCATTTCAGTTGGGGACACTACCAGGACCCCATCATCCAAGCCTAGAAATACTAGAGTCATCTTAGATTTTCCTCTTTCCTTCACTTGCCCATCCAGGAGAGTTCGGGTTGTGCTGCCTCTGACCTACCTTTGAATTAGCCTTTGTTTTGCTTTTGCCTCTATTCTCCTGACCACTATCCCAGTTCTGTCCTTGTCACACCATACTTGGATTCCTAGAAAATCTGCTCACCAGTCTGATTTCATTCTCTCTCCTTTTGGCCACTACCAGACTAATCTTCCTCCAAACCTGCTTTCAGCCTGGGCACACCTCGTTCAAAATTCTACAAGGGCTGCCTATTGCTTATCCCACCAAATCTAAATTAACCTATCATTGAAGAAGCTTCTATTATTTCAAAACAGAGCCACACTGCTCTAGCCAGAGGTCCATCTTCACTATGTGAGTACAAATCCAAAAACAGACTCGCTCTTTTTTGCATGCCCTCTTACAGCCCCTCTGATTTCTAAGTCCTTCCATCTTTTAAGGACGTCATGAAGTCTCAGTTTCTCCATGAAGCTCACTGTGACTTCCTGTGTTTGTTGTATGCACTATATTTTAGAATCTAAAGAGATGATACAAATTTTATTTATTTAGGTGCTGGGGATGGAACCCAGGCCCTTAAGCATGCTAGTCAGATACTCTACCACTGAGCTGTATCCCAACCCCAGACGATATAAAATTTAAAATACCAATGGGGTCAAGAGATCTGGGTGCTAAGAGATCTGCGTGCTAATCTTGGCCCTGCCATTGACTCAGTATGTGCCATTTGGCAAGTCCTCCCCTTCTCTGGGCCTTGGTGTCCTCATAAGTAAAATGTGAGACTTAAGCAGGGTAAGGTGGCACACACCTGTAATCCCAGTTTTGGGGAGGCTGAGACAGAAGAATCAAGGGTTTGAGACCAGTCTCAGCGACTTAGCAAGACCTTCAGAAAACTTAGTGAGATTCTATTTCAAAACAAAAAATAGTCAGGATTGGTGGTGTAGCTCAATGGTAGAAAGTCCCTAGGTCCCATCCCCAGTACCAAAACAAAAGGGAGATAAACAACACTTTTCCTGAACCCTAGTACCTGCCTGTCTGCCACACCTGTGGTCCTGCTCTGCATTTATTTAGTTAAAATGTTTCTATCTTGCTTTTTATTTAAGTATGTATTTTATTATGTCTAAATATCCATAACAGACTGGATGTGGGGCGCACACCTGTAATCCTAGTACTTGGGATCAGGAGGATCGCAGATTTGAGTCCAGCCTCAGCAACTTAGCGAGATTCTCAACAACCTAGAGACCTGTTTCAAAATTAAAAAAAAAAAAAGAAAAGAAAAGGTCTGGGAGTATAGCTCACAGGTAGAATGCCCCTGGGCATAATCCCTAGTACCACAAATAAACAAACAAACAAATAAACAAACAAACAAACAAAAAATCTCTGAATCCTTCTCGTCTTCCCAAATGGAAACTCTGTCTCCTTTAAATACTAACTCCCTATTTCCCCCTCCTTGCAGTCCCTGTTCTCCTTTCTGTCTCTATGAATTTGACTATTCTAGGCGCTTCATATGAATGCATTCATTTGGTATTTGCCTTCTTGTGTCTGGCTTATTTCATTTAGCATGTTTTCCTCAAGATTCATCCATGTTGTAGCATGTAACATAATTAAATAAATTTTTAATAAAGGATATTATCAGCAACAGGTGTGATAGCCCACATCTGTAATCTCAGTTCTTGGGAGGCTGAGAGAGGAGAATTGCAGGTTTGAGGCCAGCCTCAGCATCTTAGAGAGACCCTCAGCAACTTAGTAAGACTGTTTCAAAAAAAATTTTTTTTAAAGGGGGGCTGTAGCTCAGAGGTAGCTCACCACCGGGTTAAATCCCCAATACCAAAAACTGAAAAAATAATAAAAAAGGAAAGTATCATATGTTTAGAATCATAGTTTTATGGAATGTTTATAGTCCTTCTAATATGCAGGAAATAAATATATAACCATTAAAATAAGATGTGTGTGCCATAAGCTCAACCATCCCCATGCCTCCAATTTTTCTGAAAATATCTGATTGGATTCTGTATATGAAAAGCTACAGATTGCTGGAGGAGTGGCTTTCAAACATGGCTGATTATCAGAATTCTTCAGGAAGCTTTGGGAATTACCTGGCCACTAAGCTAGACGTCCTAAGACATAATCTTTGAGGAGGACCTGCAAGTCAATGTGTCAGCAAGATCTGAGATATCCCTAATGATCAATCAAAGGTTGGAAGTCACTGTCCCATGGCGGCTTGAAGGCAGGGCTCCAGTCCTATGCCTCTTTTGTTTTTCCAATAGAACAGTGCCAGGCTGAGATTTCAAACTAAAAAAATATTGTACTGAATAGCCAGGTGTGTTGGTGTATGCCTGTAAACCCAGAACCGGAGAGGCTGAGACAGGAGGATAGCAGGTTCACGGCTAGCCTCAGCAACTTAATGAGGCCCTCAGCAACTTAGTGAGACCCTACATCAAAATAAAAAATAAAATAGGGCATGGGGTATAACTAAGAATGTCCCTGAATTCAATCCCAAGTAACACACACACACACACACACACACACACACACACAATCATACTGCGTGATCAATTGAGAATATCTAGAAATAGAAGAGTAATTAGATTTTTTTGCACTGGAGATTGAACTCAGGGGCATTCTACCTTTGAACTACATGCCCAGCCATATTTTTATTTTTTTATTTTGAAACAGTGTCTTTCTAGGTTGCTGAGACTAACCTTGAACTTGAGATCCTCCTGTCTCAGCCTCCCAAGTACTGAGATTACAAGTATATACCATCACACACAGTTAGAGATGAGATTTTAAATCAATTTTTACCTTTGGAACACTATGAGTTTTTTTCCCAGATTGTCCTCTGTAAAATAGGGTTAATGGAAGCCTACCTTATGGGATCCCTGTGACTCAAATTAGATAACTGTGGGAAAGCAGCAGTGGCTGTTCCTATGAAAGTTTCTCCTACACACGAGTCTAGCATTGTGCCAGGAGTTGTGGGAGATTGATGAAAGTTTCAAACATGATTCCTGCTCTCACAGAGCTCAGGATCTGTCTGAGGAAACCACACTAATATAGATGGAACAAGCGAGGAGCAAGGACTTCCAAGTGGGACAGCCTTTCAAGCCAGGTGTACTCTGGGCAGGCATCATAGGTAAGGCTTGAACTGAGCCCTGAAGGAAAAAATGGGATTTGGGGAGAGAAAAAGGAAAGGCAGGAACATTCCAAGAGAAGAGAATGGCCTCAGATGGATGTGGCTGGGGCAGTTCCCCATGTGGTATATTTGAGTTGGCTCAAAGAAACTTGTCTCATCACATGACACCCTGAAATAACTCTGGAAATGTGACTGTTTAGAATTCAGTTCCTTAGGATAGTCTTTGTGGAAATGCCAACATATCTGGGCTGGTTTGTGCATGACCTCACTTATACCTTAGGGTGCATTAGTTAAATCAGAACGCTTTCTCCTCGATAGCTTGGTGAGATGGGTGGGCAGAGGGATGGGACTCTGCTTGGAAGAGGCCCAAGAACAGATCATTTTGGAGCTCTAGATACAGTTTTTTCTAGGAATCCAGATTGTCCTGAGGGCCCCGAGAGGGTGGCAGGTTGCAGGGTTCTCAACTGTCAGCAGTGTCATCGTTTTGGACATGGGGAAGGAAACGAGTCCTAACCAGAATCTTCCACGTGGCTTCTTCTGCTGATGTGCCTGGAGCTTTTGCAAAGCAGGGTAACATGTACATCTGTAATAACAAAGCTCTGAGCTTCCACATTGGACAAATGAAGATTTGTCCCAGATGGGTCATTTTACTTGATTCTGAACTCCATTTTTAGGATAATGGACTGTGAGAGGCATGGAGATGGGGTTCTTTGGAAACCTGGGCTGTAACAAGCTCTCACCTTTTATTTCATACCTAGTCTCTCCCTCCTAGTCCCTTCAAAATTTGACTTCTAGGCTAGACCTCAGGTCAGAGAAAATGTTTCCTTTTCAAAAACTCTCTACCCCAACCTGACCTACCCCCCATGATTGCTGCTTTCAGCTGTGCCTGTCTCTTGAATAGCTGGGATTGAAAAGCTAGGATAGAAGATACTGAGGCTATTCATTTTCCTGCTCAGGGTCCTGAGGAAGCTTGTCTCCTCTCCCAGGGCTGCACATGGGGCATCTCTTCCTGGCCAGCCCTCCATTCCCTGCGGTCATTACACCAGTCAGCTCGGCCAGTCAGATAGCCAGCCTGCTTTTGTTTGGCTCGGCAGGTTGTCAGCTAACTTAGGCAAATCCATTTAGGAAAATGTTTAAACAGTTTAGTTCTGGGGCTTCAGGAATGAGCCTGTGACATGGGAGCTGGTCTACTTTTTTGTTTGTTTGTTTGTTTGTTTTATTCCTTTCTCAGAGAGCCAGCACTCGCCCTGTCTAAGGGATGCTTTGTTTTTGGTGCTGCAAGGTAGGCATGTCCACAGTCAATCACTGATTTAATCCACAAATTACTCTTTGGAGTTAGAACATTTATCTCCCTGATAGCTCAGTGAGATGGGTGGGTAGAGGGATAGGACCCTGCTTGGAAGAGGCCCAAGAACAGGTCACTTTGGAGCTCTGGAAACAGCTTTTATTGTATAAGGTCTGTGTGAAGGACAGAAGAAGTGAAAGGAAGGGTCTTATCTTCAGAGAAGAAGTCTCTTTTTTCATATACATGCAGAGAAAACATTTAGTTATCTAGCTGGGCATGGTGGCACACACCTATAATCCCAGTACTTGGGAAGCTGAGGCAGGAAGACAGTAGGTTGGAGGACAGCCTCAGCAACTTAGTGAGGTCCTCAGGAACTTAGCAAGACCCTATTTCAAAATAAAAAATAAAACTGGGCCAGGAGTGTAGCTCGGAGGTATAACACCCGGTTCATTCCCCAGTACCCCCTCCACATACACTTAATTCTCAAGATGAGGTGGTAAAAGGTTAAAGGCAAAATTATTGGGCAGTATTGGGGGGAACTTAGTGTAAACAGTGTTTGGAAAGGAAGAATGAGATTCAGAAAGGGGAAGTGGGCCAGTACTGCGTCCAGAAGGAAGAGGCTATAAGCTGGATTTCAACAGATGAGCTAAATTTGGAAAGTATATTTAGATAAGTTTTATCATCCTGTCACTCCTGAATGTAAAATCTCAAATAATTTCTTACTGTTCTAGCATCCCACTCTGGTATTCAAGGCCTTTAATTGCATGGGCCCACCTCCCTTCCCCCAACAGCATCTCTTAATGTTCCCACACACAGGCTTCTCTGCTCACACCTATGCACTTCTGGTCTCTTAAGCATCGCTGCTCATCTCTCCATGTTTTGGATTTCTCTGTGTTTCCACCTTCACCCCCTTTCTCCCTCCAACACTCCAGTGTTATCCATTCCTCATCAAGGTCAAAAGACACCTCACACACGAAAGCCTCCCTGCCCACATACATCTAGGTGTGTCCATCTTCTTCCCTTGAATCTCTACAATGCATAATATATCTCTCTCTCTCATATGATACACCACATATAAACCACTTGCTATAATAGTTAACAATTATTGAGGGTTTTGCAAGCATCTTTACATTTGACCCATGGGACAATCCTGTAAAGGAATTATTATCATTCTACAGGTGATAGAAATTGGAGGGGTTCAGCTGGGTGTGGTGGCACATGCTTGTAATCTCAGTACTTGGGAGACTGAGACAGGAGGATCCGGGTTTGCGGCCAGCCTCAGCTACTTAGTGAGGAGGTCCTCCACAACTTAGTGAGACCCTGTTTCAAAATAAAGACTAAAAATGTAGCTCGGAGGTAGAATGCCCTTGGATTCCATCCCCAGTACTGAAAAAAAAAAAACCTGGAGGGGTTCACTTGGCTAAGGTCATACAATCAGTAAGTGGTAGAGCTCTCCTTTGTGTGGCCTCCCTGTCTTGTTATGTGGGTATGAAGAAGAACATCATTAGCATACCATTATTATATGAATTGGCATATACATGTAAATATATAGGAATTGGCACACACACACACACACACACACACATACACACACACACACAAACAGAAAGAGAGAGTACAATAGAAAATTGTGTGGGCAATTCTATCTGCTATGCCACTCACCAAGATTTGCCATGAAATCAACTTGAGCTGGAGGGTGCAAATGTGCTGTTCCTTCAGATGGTTTCAATTCCTATGGACCTCTTGCCATGTGATTCTCATGCTTCCATATATATGCTTTCTAAAATTCAACACAGCTCCTAAATGCAAGCCAACTGGCTTGGTTCTCAACTAAAGAGATCTGGTATAGTGCTGGAGCAAAAAAACCTGTGTTTGTCTTACAGAGAAATGGTATATCTGTTTTTAGTGTAGAGCCTTTCAATGGAATTTTGGACAGGTATTTTGTCTACAAATATTTTTTTTTCTCATGAGGACTCTAACCATTTACAAGACAGAACTTTGCCATATTTGTGTTGTTTCCCCAAGAGGTATGAAAACTTGGTGTGAATAGAGCCTGTATTTTAAACTTCTTTTGATCCCCACACAATGCTTAAGAAAGTGCTTTAAAAACAATGAGGGTACAACAAGTCAATGTTGATGATTATTTATTGGATATGTTAATTTCTGAAAGAAGTTTAAGGTTTCTGATATACCCCAAGCTCTCCAGAAAAATGGAAGGAAATATTTATGTTGTAGCATATATCCCATGAATTGCTGGCATCTTCTGTGCTATTTCTAGAAGTGGAATCTGTTCCCAACCCAAGCTGGATCAACCAAGCACCTGGCAGTTTCCTGTTGATGCCTATTCAGCTGTTACCTTCAAACTCCTAGTTTTTTTTTTTTTTCTCAGTGTGTGTTTGTGCAGGCCTGACTATTTTGAGTCTAAGCTACAGCTGTCAGCATTTCGGGTGTACTTTATATATTTCGAGAATTAGTTGGAAATTTTGAATCCTGAAAAAGTAACTATACTGTTCTGAGTACTAAGGAAATATTTAGCAAGTATCAACTGGCAACACATACACTAACTAAAAAGAATCTAGTCCCTGATGATAAAATGAAATGAGAAGGGACTAACAGAGCCTTCTTGGGTTATTTGCATTTTAGTAGTATGGGGTGAGTTACCAAACTACTTATTTCATTTTTATTACCATGTGATTAAAGAATTGACCAAACTTGAAACTGTTTATATTTAATGATTATTTTGAGTTCTTTTATTTAGGTGTGCTGGGAGGAGGTGTCAAATCCCTCTTTGTTTTGACTTTTAATAAATTACTTTTGTAATACATAATGAACAAACCTGAAAATAATCAACAAAGTATCTGTCATTGAGACCTCTCAGATAAAAAAGCTGCTAGTGGAACTAAAGGAAATTATTATGGTGCTAGCAAGACTAAGACCATGAACTCCATCTTTGGAAGGACCAATTACCTCTATTTCTTTCCAGATGATTCTGATGTACATAATCCAGGGACTACAAGAAATACTAGCTTAGAGGCTAAATCCAATCTTGCCTGTTGTCTAAAGAAAAGTAAGACCTTAATAGTCATTGCCTTTAAACACTTCTTAAAATGTACGAAAACATGATTGACCACCAAAGGAAATGAGGCATTTCTATGCCAGATAACACAATCTTGGATTCATAGCTTGGCTCCTTTATTAACTCCTGTATCCACTCACAACTGTGAGTTGAGAATTTAAATGGCAAAACTCCACCATGTTCTCTAGGTTCTGTAGGCTCCTCTCCCTGATTCGGTTCTACAAGGGGTTATTGGTGGTCTTGTGCTCTGCTTTGGAAAACCCAACTCAACTCCTTTTTTCCAAGGCACAAGTCTTTCTTTCTTATATCTCCTATAGGTCTTCACCTCTGGGTTCACTTTTCCTGCCCCCAGCTCTTGAAGAGCCAATATATCTCTTTTCTATCATTCTGATCTTGTGCAAATACAGATTCATAATGGCAAATCAGTCACTTTTTTCTGAATTCAGCCAAATAGGAGGGGTATATCGAAGTCATAGGCAATTGATGAGAGTGAGAGTAGTTTCAAAAATTAAAAGAATTTTCTTCCTGAAAAAAAGAATATCTGCTTATTTTAAACAAACAAAATATAAGAGAAAGGAAAATAAAATACTCCTAATTATGAAACCTAAAGATGACCACTCTTTTTTGTGGTACTGGAGATTAAACTTAGAGGTGTTCCACCTCTGAGCTATACCCCCAGCCTTTTTTCATTTTTTATTTAAAAGAGGTCTCACTAAGTTACCACATACTGTCCTCGAACCTGCAATCCTCCTGTCTCAGCCTACCAAGTACTAGGATTACTGGCATGTGCCAACACTCTTGGCTCAGAGATAGATAACCACTTTTTAACAATTTGGTTAAAGTTATATATTCATTCACTTATTCATCTGTTCCTTCAACAGATATTTATTAGTGCCTACAAGGTACTAAACAGTATTTTATTTTTTCTAAACACTGTTTTAGACTCAAAGGATACATTAATAAACAAAGCAGAAAAATAAAACAGGTTCCAGGACAGCCTCAACAATAGAGCAAGGCCCTCAGCAACTTAGCAAGACCTAGCTTCAAGATAAAAAATAAAATAGGGCTGGGGGTATAGCTCAGAGGTAGAATACCCCTGGGTTCAATCCCCAGTACCACAAAAATAAATAAATATACAGTTGGGCATGGTGGCACATTCCTATAATCTCAGGTACTTGGAAGGCTGAGGCAAAATGACTCCAAGTTTTAGGCTAGCCTGAGCAAATTCATGAGACTTTGTCTCAAAATTAAATTTTAAAAAGGGCTGTGGATTTAGCTCAGTAATTGAATACTTGCCTATCATGTGCAAGGTCCTAGGTTTGGTTCCCAGAACTGTAAGAGGAAGGAAGGAAGGAAGGAAGGAAGGAAGGAAGGAAGGAAGGAAGGAAGGAAGGGAGGAAGGAAGGAAGGAAGGAAGTAGAGAGAAAAGGAGGGAAGAAGGGAAGGAGGAATAAAAGTCAGCCCATCTTAATCCAAACCATTATAATTCTCTCACCCAGGCTATTCCTTTAGCCTGGACTATGGTTTAAATGTATTTTCTCTAAAACTCATGTTTTAGAAACTTAATTACCAGTACAACAGTATTAAGAGATAGGGTCAAAGCCGGGCATGGTGGCGCATGCTTGTAATCCCAGCATTCGGGAGACTGAGACCCGAGGATCCGGGTTTGCGACCAGCCTCAGCTACCTAGTGAGGCCCTCCCCAACTTAGTGAGACCCTGTTTCCAAATAAAGAATAAAAAAATAGGGATGGGAGTATAGCTCGGAGGTAGAATGCCCCTGAGTTCAATCCCCAGTACCACACACACACACACACACACACACACAAACACACACACACACACAAACACACACAAAAGAGAGAGATAGGATCTTTAGGTTACTGAGTTGAATACAGTGAAGTGACCCCATAAAAGGGCTTAATGGAGAGAGTTCAGCCCTTTTCACCTATTCTGATCTTCTGTCACGTGAATGTCATCTTGGAAGCAAAGAGTAGGCCCTCATGAGACACCAAACCTGCCAGTGTCTTGATCTGGGATATTCCAGCCTCCAAACTGCAAGAATTAATTTCTTTTCTTTATAAATTACCCAGTCTGTGATATTTTTTATAGCAGCACAAAAGCACTAAGACAGCCTCTTACCTGGTCTTTCAACTACCCCACATTGGCCCCTGCAGTCCTTTCTCTACACAGTAGCCAAAGTTGTCTTTTAGAGATACAAATCAGATATTGTTACCTTGTGCTTAAATCCTTTGATTGCAAATCAACTTGAGATCAAATAAAAATTTATGACAAGTCTATAAACCCCTGTTTCAAGTAGTAAGGGTTATCTAATTATTCTACCTCATCTCATACATACTCCCTCTAGCTAGTCTTATATCACCAGAAACTTTCTATTCTTTGAACACACTAAGCTCATTCCTGCCTCTAATCAGGGATGTTTGTTTCCTCTGCCTAAAATACTGTCTTCTGAATTATCAGGAGTTTGCTTCTTTATTTTTGGATTATAGCTCATGTATCGCTTATGAAAGAGGTCTTTATTTCATTAGAGTAGCCTCTACCCCTCAGTAATCAATTTCATTGATCTATCTTATTCCCTTTATACTACTTATGATTATCTGAATATTTATATCTTGTTTACTAATATAGTTACTTGTTTATTCTCCCCTTACTCCATGAGAGCAAAACCTTTGTCTATCTTGTTCACCAATGTATCTCCAATATCGTAAATTGATACTGGTACTACAATAGGTACTCAGTACGATAGAATTTATCTTATCTAACTTCTTTTTTACTTGCTTTCCTGATTTTTTGGGGAGGAGGGTACTGGAGAATGAGCCCAGAAGCATTCTACCTCTGAGCTACGACCCTAGTCCTTTTTTTTTTTTTTTTTTTTTGCGGTACTAGGGATTGAACCCAGGGACATTCTTCCTCCGAGCTATACCCCCAGCCCTATTTTTTATTCTTTTTTATTTTTTTGAAACAGGGTCTCACTAAGTTGTGGAGTGCAAGCGTGTACCACCACGCCCGGCTCCCAGTCCTCTTTATTTTTTTTTTTGAAACAGGGTCTCACTAAGTTGCTGAGAGTTTTGCTAAGTTGCTGAGGCTGGCCTTGAACCTAATCGTCCTGTTTCAGCCTCTCAAGTTCTAGGATTGCAGGTGTGCCCCACCACATCCAGATTTTAATCTCCTAATTAACCAAACTCTTCCCATTCCTCCTATAAAATATATTGCATAACATTATGAATACTTGAAGCTAGTAGGCCATTCTGTAATTCACTATCCACTTTTGCTCACACCAGTTAATTGCATATTTGTTATGGGTCAACTGTGTTCCCAGTATTTTATGCCAGTTGAGCTATGCAATTTAAACAATATTCTGTAAACAGATGATATATGGATACCCAAATTATAGAACCAACCTAGGTGTCCATCATCAGATGAATGGAGAAAGAAAATGTGGTATATACACACAAAAAATATTACTTAGTCATAAAAGAGAACAAAATCATGTCATTTGCAGGAAAATGGATAGGACTAGAGAATATTATTCTAAGTGAGATCAACCAGTCTCAGAAAATCAAGGGTCATATGTTTTCTATAATATGTGGAAGCTAGAAAGAAAATAGGAAACAAGGGATTTCAGATAAATGAGGAAGGAGACCAATAGAATAGTGGAAGAAGACCTGGGGATGGAGAGGAGGGAAAAATGAGGCTTGAGGAAGGAAATAGATCAAATAATGCTATGTTCATATATATGGAGGTATAACTACCAATCTTACTACCATCTTGGAATCAGCCAAGATGTCCATCAACACATGAATGGATTACAATACTATGGGATATGTACACAATGGAATTTTACTCAGCCATAAAGAAAAATAAAATCATGTCATTTGCAGGGAAATGGATGGAACTGGAAAACATTATGCTAAGTGAGATTAGTCAGTCACAAAAAGTAAAAAATCATGTGCTCTCCCTAATATGCAGAAGCTAGGGAGAAAGTGGGACATAAGATGGACTCCAGATAAAGAAAGAGAAACCTTAGATGAGCAAAGAAGGTGACTTAACTGAAGGTGATGGGGGGACACCCTAATGCATATGATGTACTTTCACCAACATATCCAAGTCAATCACTAAACTGAACTTGAGAAGGAGGGAGGGCGAGGGAATAGGGCGGGAATTGGGGAAGGGTTAAATGAGAAATGTGTGCATGTTTGCCTTTACCAGCTTGTACCTAACAAAGATGTATGATTACAATGCACCAATAAACAATTTTTAAAAAAGGATTAGACTGACAATAGATAATTATAAATAGATTTCCCATTAATGACAGTATAGCCCAGAAGACAACAGAGTAATGTTAACAAAGTGCTGAGTGGAAATATCATTAAGTTAAAATTTTATAGGTTGGGATCCAAGATGGAGACTGAATGAAACAGCTTTCCCCAGACGCTGTGATTTCGAACAAAATTTACCATAAAAGGAGCATCTTAACAGAAGAAAAATACAACAAAAAAAGTGAAATTTGAACTACACCTAAAGAAGATCAAAAAAGCGGACTTAGGAGGGCAAGGGAACTTGCTACAGCCACGCGCCTGGCGCCACAGCCCTGAACCCTGCGCAGCGGTGGATCGGCGCCACGAGGAAGAATCAGGCCATGGAAAGAGCAGCGGGGACGAGCCAGACGCTGTGAGCGGCTAACTACACAGGGACACAGCCAACAGCCCAGGTGTGGCGTTGACCCCGGGTCTCCACTACCCAGGTGGGGATTGATCGCCGAACCATTCACAGTGAAAAGAACTCCTGGGACAGTCAGCGGAAGCTCCCTCGGGTCAGCCTCTATGCTCCGCCCCAAAGATGGAACAGTGAGCTACGGGGTCTGAAACAGGACAACCTCAAATCCAGCTTCTCGATGGAAGGAAGAGAAGGAATACTGGAAACGTGAGCGCGAACTCGGAGAGGGGAGCCTGCGCCCGCTGGGAATGGTGGCCACCATCTTTTCCGCCAGCCCCTCCCACCAACTTCCTGCCAGCTACCCACACCATCATTGTCCGATTGTGCCCCCAGCCATCAGGACTGCAACAGGCCGAGCAGCACGGAGCCATAAGTTGGGCTACCCATCCCGGGTGCAGGGTGCGGGGTTCACAAAACAAAGGATAGACTCAGCCATCTGCCCTGCTAGAGCCTAGACAGGGCCAGAAGGGCGGAGGAATGCAAGTGCACACAGGTATCTGGAAAGGCCTGGCATTTAGACTGCTAAAGCAAAAAACAGAGACAGAGATGCAGCCAGACCCAGTGGAGAGTCCAGAGACATAAACTAGCAGTGGGAAATTCTCTGCCTGCACTGACAGAGCAAATTAAAAAAAAGAAAAAAAAAAAAAACCGCCAAAGACACACGTGAAAATTTAAGCTCGGTACTTATAAACTAGCAGAGCTTTGGTTTTAGTGTCTGTTTGCTATTTGTGGATTTTGGGTTGTTGTTCTTGTTTTTTTCCTTCTCTTTTGGTGTTAAGTTTTAAGTTTGATCTGTCTATAGTCTGTTATGGTTTTGTATTGCCTTGATTTATTTATGTTTGTTTGGATGAATACTTTCTTTGTTATCTCTTGCTTAGGTCACTGAACCCCCTCCTTACCCTTTTACAAGCTCCCCCTCATATTCCTCTCTGCTACACTTTACCTCCTCTCTTTTCTTTTCCTCTTTTTCCTGTCGCATATCAATATCAACCGTCTCTAACCTTTACCCCCTTCTTTATCCTATCCCTGCATCTATTACAGTGACCTCTTACCCAAACTCTATCTCTGAACACACCCTGTCACCGCTAAACCCCAACTACAGAGATTGGACAAGAAAACTTGCAAGGACATCAAATATATAAATCGAAGAACAGGGGAAACATGGGAAGGAAAAATAACAAAGAAAAAATGAGCCACCACAACCCCTCAATAACAGATCTCACCAACCCAGAATGGCAGAGACTACCAGAAGAACAATTCAGATCTTTAATACTAGAAACAATACAGGACTTTCAGAAAGAATGTAGGCAGAGCTTTAAAGAAATAAAGGAAGACATAAAGGAACAAATAAACAGAGAATTCGAAGACCTAAAAAGAAACCAAAGAGAAGCATTGAAGGAAGTAAAAGATGAAATAATTGAAATGAAGGCATCAATTCAAACTATAAACAGCAGATTAGATCACATGAAAAATAGAATATCACTCTTAGAGGAAGACCAAACTAACAATAAATCTATAGTACATAACTTAGAAAAAAAAATACGACAGTACGAATTGGACATCGAAGAGATCTGGGCCAATTTTAAAAGAGCTAACCTAAGAATAATAGGCATAGAAGAGGGAATAGAAGTTGAAACTTATGGAATAAACAATCTCTTCAAAGAAATAATAACAGAGAATTTTCCAAACATAGAAAGAGAAGTCGACACACAGGTTCAGGAAACATACAGAACTCCCTCAAGACAAGACCAAAGAAGAGGTT
>PVLC010022551.1:8258-26725 GCA_004027655.1 Graphiurus murinus
AAAAAAAAAAAAAAAAAAAAAAAAAAAAAAAAAAAAAAAAAAAAAAAAAAAAAAAAAAAAAAAAAAAAAAAAAAAAAAAAAAAAAAAAAAAAAAAAAAAAAGAAAAGAAAGAGAATAATGTTTAAATTGTATTTTAAGGAGTGAGATTTGGGGTTAAAATCACTCTTTCTAACATAATCAATTGGAAATAGTCCACTGGGATTTTCCATGAAAACAACATAATTTTTAAGAAGATTTCAACAAAACCTCTTCTGAATCAGAGTGTTTAGAAAGGTCACAACTATCTCCCAAAATAGTTTTTAAAAGGTTCTTTGGCAGCTTTGGTTGGCTAATAAAAAAGCCACTTTCCTTCACCCAGATTGAGCAAAGGTAGTATCATCCTTTATGCTTAGACTGCTTCAGAAAGGGCACACACAAGCCAGGCGAGGGGGCGCTGCTTGTAATCTCAGTATACTTGAGAGGCTGAGACAGAAGGATCCAGGTTCGAGGCCATCTCAGCTACCTAGTGAGGCCCTCCATAACTTAGTGAGACCCTGTTTCAAAATAAAGAATAAAAAATAGGGCTGGGGGTGTAGCTCAGAGGTAGAATGCCCCTGGGTTCAAACCCATTACCACAAAACAAAAATTAAGGGCACAAAAAATCACAACTCAAGTGGAACATAAGGGCAGCTCAAGGCATGGCAATGGCAGAAAAGGAACTTTTGGACCTCTGATCTGAGGCTCATATAAACTACTCCTACACCCTCCTGTCCATGCTCAATTCTGGTTTTTATTTTAAAAGCTCCCCTGTGCTAAACCTAATTCCTCAACTTCCAAATGACCTCTAACCTTCAAATGGCTCTGGGTCCTAAACAAATGTCCTGAAAACATGTAAGAAAACCCTGAGCCTGCTCTGATGATTCCTAAAAAATCAGTTACGTAGCCAGGCGTGGTGGCGCACACTTGTAAACCCAGCATTCAGGAGGCTGAGACCGGAGGATCCGGGTTCGCAGCCAGTCTCAGCTACCTAGTGAGGCACTCTGCAACTTAGTGAGACCCTGTTTCAAAACAAAGAATAAAAAATAGGGCTAGGGGTATAGCTCAGAGGTAGAATGCCACTGAGTTCAATCCCCAGTACTGAAAAAAAAAAAAAAAATCAGTGAAGTGTTTATTGAATACTTTTTATTTTTTTGGTGGCACTGAGTATTGAACCCAGAGACATTCTACCTCTGAGTTATATCCCCAATCCTTTCTTTATTTTTTATTTGAAACAGGGGCTCTTGAAGTTCCAGAGGGCCTCACTAAGTTGCTGAGGCTGTCCTTGAACCTGTGATCCTCTTGTCTCAGCCTCCCAAGAACTGGGATTACAGGTATGTGCCACCATGCTCAGCTTACTGAATACTTTTTATATGTTTTGGTGCTATATGTATATGCTTGGGTGTATATTTGGGAGAAGGATAGGAGTATACCCCAAATATAAGATATGGGTCTTGCCCAAGAGAATTAAGAGAACATTTTTTAGTTGAGGAAATAAAACTAATTAACATAAACATCACCACAGTGTACAAAAGTAAGTGCTGTGTACAATGGAGAATAACATTTTTATAGAAATTAAGATATATTAATGACAAAGATGTTAAGAAGGTTTTCAAGAAGTAGGACTTAAAGCTGGATGTGAACCAGGCATGAAGGTGATGGTGCACACCTATAATCCCAGTACTTGGGAGGCTGAGACAGGAGGAACACAGGTTTGAGGATAGCCTCAGCTAGTAGTAAGACTATCAACCACCTAGCAAGATCCTTTTACCAAATGAAAAATAAAATCAGGCTGAGGGTGCAGCTCAAAGGTAGAATGCTTCTGGGTTCAATCCCTAGTATAAATTAAATAAACAAACAAAAAAGGGCTAGGGGTGTAGCTTGGAGGTAGAATGCTCCTGGGTTCAACACCTAGCACAACAAAAAAAATAAAAACAAACAAACAAAAAAAGTCAAAAGCCAGGTGAGGTGGCAAAGGCTTATAATCCCAGTACTTGGGAGGCTGAGACTGGAGGATCCGGGTTTGAGGCCAGCCTCAGATACATAGTGAGGCACTCAGCAACTTAGAAAGACTCTGTTTCAAATTAAAGAATAAAACAGAGCCGGGCATGGTGGCGCACGCTTGTAACCCCAGCATTCGGGAGGCTGAGACGGGAGGATCCGGGTTCGCGGCCAGCCTCAGCTACCTAGTGAGGCACTCCGCAACTTAGTGAGACTCGGTTTCAAAATAAAGAATAAAAAATAGGGCTGGGGGTGTAGCTCGGAGGTAGAATGCCCCTGAGTTCAATCCCCAGTACCGCAAAAAAAAAAAACAAAAAAAAAACCATAAAACAGGACTGGGGGTGTGGCTCAGAGGTAGAATGCCCCTGAGTTCAATACCCAGTACTGCAAAAAAACAAAACAAACCCCCAAACAATAAAATCCAAAAAAAAACCTACAAAAACAAACACGACTTAAAGCCAGAAGTAGTGTCCCATGCCTCTAATCCCAGTACTTGGAAGGCTGAGAAAGGAGGATCTCAGGTTTGAAGCCAGCCTCAGCAACTTAGTGATGCTGTCAGCAATGTAGGGAGACTCTGTTTCAAAATAAAAAATAAGGAGGTGTGATGGCACATGCCTATAATCCCAGGACATGGGAAGCTGAGACAAGAGAATTGAAGATTTGTAGCCAGCCTCAGCAATTTGGTGAAATCCTCAGCAACTTATTGAGGCCCTGTTTCAAAATGAAAAATAAAACAGAGCAGGGTGTGTAGCTTAGTGATAAAATGCCCCTGGGTTCAAATTCCTACTACCACAATAAATAAAATAAAATAAAATAGGGCAAGATATGTAGGTTGGAGGTAGAATACCCCTGGGTTCAATTCCCAGCAACACACACACACACACACACACACACACAGACACACACACACACACACGAAGTGGGTCTTGAACCAGGCCTTAGATAATGACTTTCTGTGACAGAGCTCTAGAAGAGAACAGCTGGAGATGAAGAACAGTAATTAAGGTGATGGTACAGAGACAGGCAATATGGTCACCCTATATAAATGAGAAGAAAAAGGTATGTGGAGGTCAAAAGACAATCATTTTATGTATATAAGTTGTATATAAAATTGGTGATATGCTGGGCATGGTGGCATGTGCTTGTAATCTCAGTACCTGGGAGGTTGAGATTGGAGGATAGTAGGATAGAAGTTTCACAGCCAGCCTTAGCTCTTTAGTGAGGTTCTCTGTAACTTATTGAAACTCTGTTTCAAAAATAAAGAATAAAAATAGGGCTGGAGCCAGGCGGTAGCACATGCTTGTAATCCCAGCATTTGGGAGGCTGAGACCAGAGGATCTGGGTTTGTGGCCAGCCTCAGCTGCTTAGTGAGGCCCTCCTCAACTTAGTGAGACGCTGTTTCAAAATAAAGAATTAAAAAAAAAAAAAAAAAAAAAAGGGCTGGGGCTGTAGCTCGGAGGTAGAATGCCCCCAGGTTTCATCCTCAGTACTGCAAAAGAAAAAAAAAAAATAGGGCTGGGAGTGTAGCCTAGAGATAGAATGCCCTGTGTTCAGTCCCCAGTTCCACCAAACAACAACAAAAAGAAAAATTAGAAAAGATTAGAAACCATAATCTAGAGTTTATCTTTCCTTGTTTTTTTTTTTTTTTTTTTTTTTTGTATGTAGTAGTGAGATTGAATGCAAGAGTGCTCTATCACTGAGCTGTATCCACAGCCCTTTATTTTTATTTATTTTATTTTATTTTATTTTTTTGCGGTACTGGGGATTGAACTCAGGGGCATTCTACCTCCGAGCTACACCCCCAGCCCTATTTTTTATTCTTTATTTTGAAACAAGGTCTCACTAAGTTGCGGAGTGCCTCACTAGGTAGCTGAGACCGCGAACCCGGATTCTCTGGTCTCAGCCTCCCGAATGCTGGGATTACAAGTGTGTGCCACCACTCCTGGCTTTCCACAGCCCTTTATGTATTTGTTTTTTTTTTTTTTTTGCGGTACTGGGGATTGAACTCAGGGGCATTCTACCTCCGAGCTACACTCCCAGCCCTATTTTTTTTTTTTTTTTATTCTTTATTTTGAAACCGAGTCTCACTAAGTTGCGGAGTGCTTCACTAGGTAGCTGAGGCTGGCCGCGAACCCGGATCCTCCCGTCTCAGCCTCCCGAATGCTGGAATTACAAGCGTGTGTGCCACCATGCCCGGCTTGTATTTGTTTTTGTTTTTGTTTTTGTTTTTTTTTTGCGGTACTGGGGATTCAACTCAGGGGCATTCTAACTCTGAGCTACACTCCCACCACTCCTATTTATTTATTTTGCGGTACTGGGGATTGAACTCAGGGGCATTCTACCTTTGTGCTATACCCCCACTCCTATTTTTTATTCTTTATTTCGAAACAGGGCCTCACTAAGTTGCAGAGGGCCTCATGAGGAAGCTGAGGCTGGCCTCGAGCCCGGATCCTCCCGTCTCAGCCTCCCAAATGCTGGGATTACAAGCGTGCACCACCACGCCCAGCCCAGTCCTTTTTATTTTTTATTTTGAAACAGGGTCTCATTAAATTGCTAAGGTTTTTGCTTTGTTGGTAGACTATGTTGTGGGCCTCAAACTTATGATCCTCCTGTCTCAGCCTCATAATTACTGGGATTACAGGCATGCACTACCATACCTGGCTCGTTTATTTATTTATTTATTTACTATTTTTGGTACTGGGGATTGAATCCAAGGGCATTCTACCCCCAAACTACACAACCAGCCCGATTTTTTATTTCTTATATTGAAACAGGGTCTAAGTTGCCGAGGCTGGCCTTGAACCTGAGATCCTCCTCATTCACCCACCAAAGTACTGATTATAGGTGTGCACCACCATACCCAGCTCCTTTATTTATTTACTTATTTATTTATTTGTGGTACTGGGGATGGAATTCAGGGGCATTCTACCTCTGAGCTACACCCCCAGGCCTATTTTTTATTCTTTATTTTGAAACTGAGTCTCACTAAGTTTTGGAGTGCCTCACTAGGTAGCTGAGGCTGGCTGCGAACCCGGATCCTCCGGTCTCAGCCTCCGGAAGGCTGGGATTACAAGCGTGCGCCACCACGCCCGGCTCCTTTATTTATTTATTGCAGTACTGGATATTGGACCCTGGGGCATTCTACCTCCAAGATACAACCCCAACCCTTTCTTATTCTTTATTTTGAAACAGGGTCTCACTAAGAGACCCTGTTGTGGAGTGCCTCACTAAGTAGCTGAGGCTGGCCAAGAACCCGGATTCTCCAGTCTCAACCTTCCTAGTACTGGGATTACAAGCCTGATCTACCATGCCCGGCTCCATTTTATTTTTTAGGACAGGGTCTCACTACATTGCTGAGGTCAGCCTTGAATTTGCAATTTTCTTGCCTCAGAGTAGCTGGGATTAAAGGAGTATGCCACCATGCCCAATTTATATATCCTTTATGACTAGTAAGAACAAGAATACAGTTGGACATGGTGGCACACACCTGTAATCCCAGTACCTGGGAGGCTGAGACAGGAGGAGTACAGGTTCCAGGATAGTCTCAGCAAGTAGTGAGACTCTCATCAACCTAGTAAGACCCTGTTTCAAAATAAAAGTAAAATAGGGCTGGGGGTGTGGCTCGGAGGTAGAATGTCCCTGGGCTCAGTCCTCGGTACCACACACACATAAACACACACAGGAACAAAAATACAGACTGATCCATAAATAGGACAGTGGGACAATATAGTATCTTATAAAACATTGTGTAAATATGATATCTGGCAGCATTTGGGAGGCTGAGACTGGAGGATCTGGGTTCATGGCCAGCTTCAGTTGCCTAGTGAGGCATTCCACAACTTAGTGAGACCCTGTTTTCAAATAAAGAATAAAAAATAGGGCTGGGGGTGTAGCTTGGAGGTAGAATGCCTCTGAGTTCAATCCCCAGTACCGCAAAATATAAATTAAATAAATAAATAAATATGATATCTGGGATGATGGGATAAGTTGGGTTAAAGTAGGATAAAAACAGATTTTGTCCAAAAGAGTAGAATTTAAAAACTGGCCAGCCTCCTTCCCTCCCTCCTTCTCTTTCCCTCTTTTTTTTTTTTTTTTTTTTTTTTTGCGGTACTGGGGATTGAACCCAGGGGCATTCTACCTCCGAGCTATACCCCCAGCCCTATTTTTCATTCTTTATTTTGAAACCAAGTCTCACTAAGTTGCAGAGGACCTCACTAGGTAGCTGAGGCTGGCTGCGAACCTGGATCCTCCAGTCTCAGCCTCCCAAATGCTGGGATTACAAGCGTGCGCCACCACGCCCGGCTCTCTCTCTCTCTCTCTCTCTTTTTTTTGCAGTCCTGGGGATTGAACCCAGGGGCATTCTATCTCTGAGCTCCACCTCCAGCCCTATTTTTTTATCCTTTATTTTGAAACAGGGTCTCAGTAAGTTGCAGAGGGCCTTACTAAGTAGCTGAAGCTAGCCACAAACCTGCAATCCTCCTGTTTCAGTCTCCCAAGTACCAGGATTACAAGCGTGCTCCACCATGCCAGGCCATCCCTAACACTTTCTATTTTTTAATTTTTATTCTGAAACAGGGTCTCACTAAATTGCTGAGGCTGGCTTCAAACCTGTGATCCTCCTGTCTCAGCCTCCCAAGTACTGGGATTACAAGCGTGTGCCACCATGCCCAGCTTTAGGGCATTCTACTTCTGAGCTACACCCCCAGCCCTATCTTATTTTTTATTTGGAAACAGGGTCTCACAAAGTTGCTGAGAGCCTTGCTAAACTACCTAGCCTGGCCTTAAACTTTCGATCCTCCTGTTTCAGCCTGCCAAGTACTGAGATTACAGGCATGCGCCACCATGCCTGGCACAAATACTAAAATTTTTCATGGGTATATATCCTGATTTAATTATGGTTTGCCTACATAGATATTTACACACTACCCACTTTTCCCTAAAATCTCACTTAGATTTTCTAAAAAATTATTGATTACACTATCCTCACTCATATCCATTTACCATATATGTACCGATCTACAGGCTCTTGGCAAAGTGCCTGGGGCATACAGTAGATGTTCAATAAATATTTGTTGAATTAATAAAGAATAGGAGCCAGGTGTTGTTGCCCACACTTGTAATCTCAGTACTTGGGAGGCTGCGACAGGAGGATTGCAGGTTTGTGACCATCCTCAGCTACTTAGCGAGGGCCCCTGCAACTTACTGAGACCTTGTTTCAAAATAAAGAATAAAAAATAGGGCTGGGGGTGTAATTTGGAGGTAAAATGTCCCTGGGTTCAATCTCTAGTACTGCAAAAAAAAAAAAAAAAAAAAAAAAAGGAATAGGAGAGCCGGGTGTGGTGGCGCACACCTGTAATCCCAGTTCTTGGGAGGCTAAAATAAAAGGATCACAGGTTTGAGGCCAGCCTGGGCAACTTAAATAAGACCTTATTTCAAAATAAAAATAAAGATGGGCATGGTGGTGCACGCTTGTAATCCCAGTACTTGGGAGGCTAAAACAGGAGGATCGCAGGTTTGAGGCCAACCTCAGCTACTTAGTGAGCCCCTCTGCAACTTAGTGAGACTCTGTTTCAAAATAAAGAATAAAAAAAAAAAAAAGGGACGGGCGTGGTGAAATACGCTTGTAATCCCAGTACTTTGGAGGCTGAGACAGGAGGATCGCAGGTTCGCAGCCAGCCTCAGCTACTTAGTGAGGCCCTCTGCAACTTAATAAGACCATGTTTCAAAATAAAAAATAAAAAATAGGGCTGGGAGTAGGAGCTCAGAGATAGAATGTCCCTGGGTTCAATCCCTAGTACCGCAAAAACAAAACAAAAGGAAAAAAAAAAAATAGGGCTGGGGCTATAGCTCGGACGTAGAATGCCTCTGGGTTCAATTCCCAGTACCGCAAAAAAAAAAAATTATATATATATATATGTATATTTATAAATAAATAAATAAAAATAAAAGGGGCTGGGGTGTAGCTTGGAGTTAAAATGCCCCTGGGTTTAATCCCTGGCAATAACAAAAAATAAAAAATGAGCCAGACATGGTGGCATATGTTTGTAATCCCAGTACTTGGGAAGCTAAGACAGGAAGGTTGCAGGTTCACAGCCAGCTTCAGCTACTTAGTGAGGCCCTGTGCAATTTAGTGAGACCCTGTTTCAAAATAAAGAATGAAAAATAGGGCTGAGGGTGTAGCTCGGCGGTAGAGTGCCCTTGGGTTGAATCCCCAGTAACGCTAACACACACACACACACACACACACACACACACACACACACACAAAATAAATACATAAATAAATAGGAATAGGAGATTTGTAAGAGCAAATCTCTTCATCAAATATATTAGTATGGAGAAGGGATTCTGTCTCTCCTTTTCCAAGTCTAAGAAATCTTAGCTAGGAATATTTAGAGAACTTATGCCTTAACTGATTTATTAACTGATGTAATAACCACCAACTAGACTACTGAGTAAATATTGTTAAGCTTGCTTAGTTTAGGTTAAATCAGAACTTCTTATGTTATCAAAAGAAAAAGCCCACTTTGGTCTGTATGTCTATCTAGCTGTATACAATACAACAGAAGCACTGTACAGTTTAAGAACAGTTTCTAAGAGTGCTCCCTTGAGAATGGTGCATGGAAGCAAGATAATATCTAAAACAACTAGTGAGAGGTTCCAGGTCACCCAATTTGGCTTAGAAAAGTCCCACTGACTAGATGTCTTGTTTGAGTTTTGGAAATGTGCCCTTGGTGATGTCTGGGTTCACAAGGGAAGCTGAATTTACGAACTGATAATCTGCCTGCTGGAGGAAAACTGACACCCAGTGGAAGAGAAGCAGGCAGGCAGGCTAGGTTGGCTTTTTTGCTTTCTTTTGTTCACCCTTTCGCTGCGGTGTAAGGGGAAGTGTCAAAGCCATCTATTGTCTGTAAATCTTCCAAAGTCTTAATAAATAGAAGGCAAGGAGGGAATAGACTGAGAAAAGTTAAAACAAAGCCTCAATACACCTATCCTGAAAAACCACTGAACACAATTTCATTATTAAAACAGAGAGTGGAGGGCACAACAGAAACTTGGGAGCTTTCAGTGTTCCTATTTCCTGATTAAATGCAGATCACATAAGGGCTTTTGATGGGAAAAGGGGAGTACAGCTCCCAGTACATCTGGCCCTGGTATTAATCTTCACTGTCTGGTGATAGCAAGGCACATGGTTTTGGGGGCAGCAAATACCTGCAATGATGACTGAGTCAGTTCGGGCTGGGCCAAATTTCAATGTCATCTCATGTTTGTGTTTATGAACTGCCAGGTGGTCCTCATTTGTAAATCTCTGAAACGAAACAGAAATGGAGATGTGAAAAAAAGAAAAGAAAAAAGAAACATCATCATCAACAACAAAGATCCCCCACCAATTCAGTGCCCTGTCAAAAATATCCTACCATGCTTGTAATCCCAGTACTTGGGAGGCTGAGACAGGAGGATCCAGGTTCTCGGCCAGCCTCAACTACTTAGTGAGGCCCTCTGCAACTTAGTGAGACCCTGTTTCAAAAATAAAGAATAAAATAGGGCTGAGGGGTGTAGCTCAGAGGTAGAATGCCCGAGTTCAATCCCCAGTACCGCAAAAAAAAAAAAAAAAAAAAAAAAAATCCTACCAAATATACTGCAGTGACATTGGCCTAGAAAGAGAAAATGGAAAAGAGAAAAAAATTGGAAGTGATGTGAAAGAAGAGATGGGAGGAAAATGCACTAGAAGGCAGGGAGGAGAGGAAAGGGGAAAGATCATAGCACCAACTGTTCTGTAAGAAGATCAGGTCCAAACGATAGAAATGGACAGATTGTTGGTGAAGTGGGGTCCAGGAGGAGGCTCCAAATGAAAAAACATTAAAGCAAACTTGCAGTGAACAAGGGGAATGCAATTTTTAATAATAATAATAATAATAAAAAAGAGAGAAGGGAAAGGCTAGGCACTCAGTCATCACAAAAATAAGAAACTTCAAAACGAAGCTCTCTATGGTGGGGCTGAATTGGACTATTTTATGAGGGGGCTAACAGGGAGATAAATTATGCAGGATTAGGAGAACCATTTAACTTCCTGGCCTCCACAGTGCTGCAGCAGGCGCCTGCGAGGCTATTTGGCTCTGGGTTTTAATGAGCCAGGACGGAGCTGTAGAGAACCAAGGCTCAATGGCCAGCAATAATGGCACATACCAGCCCCATCGGCCAAATGCTGTCTCCCCTCATCAGGCAGCCTGCCTGGGCTCTATCAGCCATAAAGGGGTTGGTACAATGCTGCTAGCTATCTGATGGCAGAATAAAAATGCAAACAAAATTTTTAAAAAAAAATTTTTAAGGGTAGGGAGGAGCCTGTATGTAGGACGAAGGAAAGGAGATAGTATAGAATTTTATTTGTTTAGAGGTTTGGGTGAAGAACAATGAAGAGGTGAGGTGAAGTCTACCCCAATTTATGACTAAGTAAGACAGGGTTACTGGACAATAATTTATACTCCCACCCCTTTAAAAGGCAGAGGTGAAAGGAACAGATGAACAGCAGTAATTCAAAAGAACAGTACACTCAAAAGTCCCTTTGAGGCTGCTGGTTGTGTTCCTTCATTAAAACATGCCTGTAATACCCTTACAGCCTGGATGCTGCAGTACTATAGTTCCTTCATCAAAGGAGGTTCTGAGACAGTTCTATTTGTCTTTTTGTTTTTAAAAATAGTGCCTGGCCAGGTGTGGTGGCGCATGCTTGTAATCCCAGCATTTGGGAGGCTGAGACCGGAGGATACAGGTTCACAGCCAGCCTCACCTACCTAGTGAGGCCCTCCGCAACTTAGTGAGACCCTGCTTCAAAATAAAGAATTAAAAATAGGGCTGGGGGTGTAGCTCGGAGGTAGAATGCCCCTGAGTTCAATCCCCAGTACTGCAAAAAATAATAATAATCATCATAATAAAAAATAAAAAATAAAAATAAAGAATAAAAAATTAGGACTGGGGGTGTAGCTCAGAGGTAGAATGCCCCTGAGTTCAATCCCTAATACCGAAAACAAAAACAAAAACAACAACAAAAAATAGTACCTGCTTAGTCCTGTTTTCACTTTCTTTAACTTTTTTTTTTTTTTGGTATATGTGTATGTGGCACTGGGAACTGAACCCAGGGACATTCTACTTCTGAGCTACACTCTAAACCCTTTTTATCTTTATTTTTTTGTTTTGAAACAGGGTCTCACTAGGTTGCTGAGAGTCTCACTACATTAATGAGGATGTCTTCAAACCTGCAATCCTAGCCGGACGTGGTAGCACACGCTTGTAATCCCAGTACTTAGGAGGCTGAGACCAGAGGATCCAGGTTCACGCCAGCCTCAGCTACTTGGTGAGGCTCTCTGCAACTTAGTGAGACCCTGTTTCAAAATAAAGAATAAAAAACAGGGCTGGGGGTGTTGCTTGGAGGTAAAATATCCCTGAGCTCCATCCCCAGTACTGCAAAAACAAAGCAAAACAAAACAAAACAAAAAAACCCTGCAATCCTAGCCAGGGGTGGTGATGCATGTTTGTAATCCCAGTACTCAGGAGGCTGAGACAGGAGGATTGCAGGTTCAAGCCCACCTTCCGCAACTTAGTGAGATCCTTTTTCAAAATAAAGAGTAAAAAAATCAGCCGGGCATGGTGGTACACACTTGTAATCCCAGTACTTGGGAGGCTGAGACCTGAGGATCTAGGTTCACAGCCAGCCTCAGCTACTTAGTGAGGCTCTCTGCAACTTAGTGAGACCCTGTTTCAAAATAAAGAATAAAAAATAGGGCTGGGGGTATAGCTCAGAGGTAGAATGCCCCTGACTTCAATCCCCAGTACTGCAAAAAAACAAAAAACAAACAAACAAACAAAAAAACAAAATAAAGAATAAAAAATAGGAATGGGGGTATAGCTCGGAGGTAGAATGTCCCTGGGTTCAATCCCCAGTACTGCAAAAAAAAAAAAAAAAAAGGATTGTTCAGAGATAGACATGGGCTAGACATGGTAGAACATGCTTATAATTCCATTACTTGGGAGGCTGAGGCAGGAGGATTGCAGGTTCGAGGACAGCTTCAGCAAGTAGCGAGACTCTCATCAACCTAGCAAGACCCTGTTTCAAAATTAATATATGGCTGGGAGCCGGGCGTGGTGGTGCACGCTTGTAATCCCAGCATTTGGGAGGCTAAGACCGGAGGATCTGGTTTGCAGCCAGCCTCAGCTACCTAGTGAGACACTCCGAAACTTAGTGAGACCCTGTTTCAAGATAAAGAATAAAAAATAGAAGCCGGGCGTGGTGGCGCATGCTTGTAATCCCAGCATTTGGTAGGCTGAGACCGGAGGATCCGAGTTCGCGGCCAGCCTCAGCTGCTTAATGAGGCACTCCGAAACTTAGTAAGACCCGGTTTCAAAATAAAGAATAAAAAAATAGGGCTGGGGGTGTAGCTCGAAGGTAGAACGCCTTTGAGTTCAATCCCCAGTACCGAAAAAAAAAAAAAAAGAATAAAAAATAGGGCTGGGGGTATAGCTAGGAGGTAGAATGCCCCTCAGTTCAATCTCCAGTACTGAAAAAAAAAAAAATATATATATATGGTTGGGGTATAGCTCCTTGGAGGTAGAATGCCCCTGGGCTCAATTTCCAGTCCCTGCACTCCCCCAAAAAAGATTGTTCAGGCTGGGCACAGTAGCACACAGTACTTGAGAGGCTGAGACAGGAGGATTGCAGGTTCGAAGCTAGCCTCAGCAACTTAGTGAAGCTCTTTGCAACTTAAGTGAGACCCTGTTTCCAAATAAGAAATAAAATTGGGCTGGAGGTATAACTTGGGAGGTAAAATGCCTCTGGGTTCAATCCCCAGTATAAAAAAAAAAAAAAAAAAAGGGGGGGGGGGGGGGGGGTGGGGTAGGGGCCTAGCTCAGAGGTAAAATGCTACCAAAAAAAGAAAAAAGACTGTTCAGTATTTTATTTTATTTTTGGTGATAGGGAGAGAATCTAGGTCCCTGAGCATGGTAGGCAAGTGTTCTAACACTCAGCTACATTCCCAGTCCTTTGTTCAATGTTTTGTTTATGAATGATAGTGGGAGTTGAACCAACTACTACTCAGCTCTACTACCGAGTTACACCCCCAGCCCTTTTTGTTTTAAAACAAGATCTTGCTAAATTAGCACAGCACTGGCTTTGAACCTGTGATCCTGTGATTATAAAACTGCAGCACTGTGCTTGGCTTTGTTCAGTAGTTTTAAAAGGCAACTGCTAGCCGGGTGTGGTGGCGCAATCTTGTAATTCCAGTACTTGGGAGGCTGAGACAGGAGGATTGCTGGCTGGAGGACAGCCTCAGCAAGAAGTGAGACTCTCATCAAACTTAGCAAGCTAGCGAGACCCTGTTTGAAAATTTTAAAAAACTAAAAAATAGGGCTGGGGGAGTAGCTCAATACCCAGTACCTAAATAAATAAATAAATAATAAAATAGGGCTGAGTATGTAGCTCCCGAGGTAGAACACCCCTGTGTTCAATCCCCAGCACCATGAAAAAAAAAAAAAAAAGGTATCGCCTCCCTTTGGCTACAACTCTCTGCAAGGAGCTGACTTGTTTAGTTTTTGTTCCTCCTTGCTGCCTATCCCTACCCCATTCCTCTCCAAGCTACCCTTGAGTTATTTATATTTCCAAATCAAAAGCTTAGGCCTGAAGAGAACTGTAGATGGCAGAAAGGCTCTCCTGCCTACCAGCATCTCAGGTTTGATAAATACTAACAGAGAAAAGAAATGTAAACATAGGGAAAAAAATGCATCTTTATTTTCACTACACTCTAGCTGAAACTTAGCATTCCTAAATCCTAATAGAAATTACACATATGTTCATATGACCTTATAATAATTACAAAATGTCAGAATACTTCCCCTTCTACTGTACCCAGGGCTTTGCACATGTTAAGTATACACTAACACTGAGCCACAATTTCTATTCACCTAAAAAAAAGAATTTTGGGGGGGCAAGGGGGTAACTGGGGATTGAACCCAGTGGTGCTCTACCACTGAGCTACATCTCTAGCACTTTTTATTTTTGAGACAGGGTCTCACTAAATTGCTGAGGCTGGCCTCGAACTTGTGGTCTTCCTGTCTCAGCTTTCCAAATACTGGGATTACAGGTGTGTGCCATGACACCTTGCTTACTTTTCTTCTTCTTTTTTTTCTTTTGGTGGAATTGGAGATTGAACCCAGAGGCATTCTATCTCCGAGTGACACTCCTAGCCCTATTTTAGACTTGGGCCACCACACTCCATTTACTTTTACTTTTTAATATGGCTATTAGAGCTGTGCATGATGGCACATGTTTGTAATCCCGGTACTTGGGAGGCTGAGACAGGAGGATCGCATGTTCACAGCCAGCCTCAGCTACATAGTGAGGTCCTCTGCAACTTAGTGAGACACTGTTTCAAATAAAAAGAATAAAACACAGGGCTGGGGATGTAGCTCAGAGGTAGAATGCCTCTGGGTTCAATCCCCAGTTTAAAAAATATATATATATGGCTACTAGAAAATTTATTTTTATTTTATTTTATTTTATTTTTTTTTTTTTTGCGGTACTGGAGATTTTATTCTTTATTTATTTTTTTGTTTGTTTGTTTGTTTTTGTTTTTGCAGTACTGGGGATTGAACTCAGGGGCATTCTACCTCCAAGCTACACCCCCAGCCCTATTTTTAATTCTTTATTTGGAAACAGAGTCTCACTAAGTTGCAGAGTGCCTCACTAGGTAGCTGAGGCTGGTCTCGAACCCGGATCCTCCTGTCTCAGCCTCCCAAATACTGGGATTACAAGCATGCGCCACCACGCCCGGCTGATTTTATTCTTTATTTTGAAACAGGGTCTCACTAAGTTGCGGAGTGCCTCACTAGGTAGCTGAGGCTAGCTGCAAACCCGGATCCTCCAGTCTCAGCCTCCCAAATGCTGGGATTACAAGCGTGGGTCAATGCGCCCAGCTCAGAAAATTTATTTTTGTTCTATCATCTACCTATCTACCTATGTATCATCCATCCATTTATCTACCTGTCTGTCTGTCTATCTACCTACCTACCTACCTACCTACCTATCATGTATCTATTTATCTATCTATCCATCGTATTTATTGGTACTGGGGATTGAACCCAGGGACATTTTACCTCTGAGCTACACTCCCAGACCTTTATTTCAAGACAGGGTCTCACTAAATTGCTAAGGCTGGCTTCAAACTTGTTATCCTCCTGTCTCAGCCTCCCAAATATAAGCATGCGCCACCATGCTGGCTCTAGAAAATTTAAAATTACACATATGGCTCACAATTGTGGCTTGTACTGTATTTCTTTTGGACATTTCTTATCTAAATAATATATTTAAATACTGTATAATGTACAGGACAGACTCCAAAACAAAGAATTATCTAACTCAAAATATCTGTTGTATCTCTGTTGAGAAACCTTTCTTTTTTTTTTTTTTTTTTTTTTTTGCGGTACTGGGGATTGAACTCAGGGGCGTTCTACCTGTGAGCTATACCCCCAGCCCTATTTTTTATTCTTTATTTTGAAACCGAGTCTCACTAAGTTGCGGAGTGCCTCACTAGGTAGCTGAGGCTGGCCGAGAACCTGGATCCTCCAGTCTCAGCCTCCCGAATACTGGGATTACAAGCGTGCGCCACCACGCCCGGCTGTTGAGAAACCTTTCTACAGAGTAACATAGAAAGAAAGAAATAAGAAAAATGCTGTTTTTTTTTTAGTTTTTCTTACCAAACTGCCAACACATGTTTTTGGACTTGAACTTGGAAGGAAAACGCACAGGCAGAATAAAACTCCCAAACTCATTTTATAAAACGGCTGATGTACAACAAATCTGCAAACACTTAGGATAGGGAAATTAGGGTGATAAGAGACAGAAGGCACTATAATTGGTAGTACAGATTAAATGGAATTCTCATGCATTGCCTTGTTAGTAACAATGATAATATGGAAGCAACTAATTGAAACAATTTTGCTTACTTTTTCTTTTTTCCTTTTTTGGGGGTAGTGGGGGTTTAACCAATGGGGGTCCTGCTTCTGAGCTACATAATTCAGGACTTTTTATATATTATTATTTTACAGTACTGGGGATTGAACTCAGGGGCATTCTACCTCCGAGCTATACCCCCAGCCCTATTTTTTATTCTTTATTTGGAAACAGGGTCTCACTAAGTTGCAGAGTACCTCACTAGGTAGCTGAGGCTGGCCTCGAACCCGGATCCTCCTGTCTCAGCCTCCCAAATGCTGGGATTACAAGCGTGCGCCACCACGCCCGACGTCTTTTTATATATTATTTTGAAACAGGGTCTGGCTAAGTTCCTGAGGGTCTTGCTAAATTGCTGAGGCTATCCTCGAACCTGCAACCCTCCAACCTCCCAAGTACTGGGATTATAGGAGCCTGTCACCATGCCTGACCCTTTTTTAAATTTCAGAGTAAACAGGTATTATACTAAAAATGTATTTTTTCTGCTGAATAATTGTAAATAAGTCAATGTTTAGAAAGAGTTCTTTTCCTAATTCCGTTAACCCTAC
Source organism: Graphiurus murinus (assembly GCA_004027655.1). Lineage (NCBI taxonomy): Eukaryota > Metazoa > Chordata > Mammalia > Rodentia > Gliridae > Graphiurus > Graphiurus murinus. Next base: position 24,816 of record PVLC010022551.1, read on the forward strand.
TCCTTTGGAAGATTTTTTTTTTTTTTTTTTTTTTGGTACTGGGGATTGAACCCAGAGGCATTTCTACCCATACTACAACCTTAGCCCATTTTAATTTCTTATTTAGAAACAGAGTCAGCCAGGTGTGGTGGCCCATGCTTGTAATACCAGTATTTGGGAGGCTGAGATGGGAGGATCTGGGTTTGCAGCCAGCCTCAGCTACTTAGTGAGGCCCTCCTCAACTTAGTGAGACCTTGTTTCAAAATAAAGAAAAAAAAAAATAGGACTTGGGGGTGTAGCTTGGAGGTAGAATGCCCCTGGGTTCAATCCCCAGTACTGCAAATAAATAAATAAATAAACAAACAAACAAACAAACAAACAAGGTCTCATTAGGTTACTGAGTCTTGCTAAGTTGCTGAGGCTGGGTTCCAACCTGAGAACTTCTTGTCTCAGTCTCCCAAGTACTGGGATTACAAGTGTGCGCCACTATGCCTGGCTTGGAACTATTTTAAAAAAGTGAATGAAAGCCAGGAGTGCTGGCACACGCTTATAATCCCAGTACTTGAGAGGCTGAGACAGGAGGATCACAGGTTCACAGCCAGCCTTAGCTACTTAGTGAGGACCTCTACAACTTAGTGAGACCCTGTTTCAAAATAAAGAATAAAAAATGGGGCTAGGGGTATAGCTCAAAGGTAGAATGCCCCGTCAGTACTACAATAAATAAATAAATAAGTAAATAAATAAATAGTAGCAATGAACAGAATTAAGAAGGCTCAGAGCCAGGAGTGGTGGCCCATGCTTGTAATCTCAGTACTTGGGAGGCTAAGACAGGAGGATCACAGGTTCGTGGCCAGCCTTAGCTACTCAGTGAGGCCCTCTGCAACTTAGTGAGACCCTGTTTCAAAATAAAAATAAAAAATGGGGCTGAGGGTATAGCTCGGAGGGAGAATGTCCCTGGGGTTCCATCCCCAGTACCACAAAAAAAAAAAAAAAAAAAGCCATAGAAAATCTGAGAAACTATGGGAACTATGGAGAGTAACATAATGATAAGCAGGTAGTAGAAAGCATAGATGTCAGCCAGGCGTGGTGGCGTACGCTTGTAATCCCAGCATGCGGGAGGCTGAGACCGGAGGATCCGGGTTCGCGGCCAGCCTCAGCTACCTAGTGAGACTCGGTTTCAAAATAAAGAATAAAAAATAGGGCTGGGGGTATAGCTCGGAGGTAGAATGCCCCTGAGTTCAGTCCCCAGTACCGCAAAAGAAAAAAAAAAAAAAAAAGAAAACATAGATGTTCTTTCCTTTTCCTTTTTTTTTTTTGTACCCAGGACTGAACCCAGGTGAGTTCTATCTCCAAGTCACACCCCCAACTCTATTTTATTTTTTATTTTGAAACAGGGTCTAAGCCAGACATGGCAGCACATGCCTGTGATCCCAGTACTTGGGAGGCTGAGATAGGAATATCACAGGTTTGAGACCACCCTCAGCAATTTAGTGAGAAAGGAGACTATCTCAGTAGCTGTTTTTTGTTTGTTTGTTTGTTTTTTGCGGTACTGGGGATTGAACTCAGGGGCATTCTACCTCCGAGCTATACCCCCAGCCCTATTTTTTATTCTTTATTTTGAAACCGAGTCTCACTAAGTTGCGGAGTGCCTCACTAGGTAACTGAGAAGCTGTTTTGTTTTTGAACTCTGTTTCAAAATACAAAAAGCGGCCGGGCGTGGTGGCGCACACTTGTAATCCCAGCATTTGGGAGGCTGAGATCAGAGGATCCGGGTTCGTGACCAGCCTCAGCTACCAAGTGAGGCCCTCCATAACTTAGTGAGACCCTGTTTCAAAATAAAGAATAAAAAATAGGGCTGGGGGTGTAGCTCGGAGGTAGAATGCCCCTGAGTTCGATCCTCAGTACCGCAAAAAAAAAAAAAAAAAAAAAAT
>PVLC010022552.1:0-26615 GCA_004027655.1 Graphiurus murinus
AAAAAAAGAAACCAGGTCTCGGTAAGTTGCAGAGTGCCTCAGGTAGCTGAGGCTGGCCTCGAACCCGGATCCTCCGGTCTCAGCCTCCCGAATGCTGGGATTACAAGCAGCCCTTTTTTAAAAATAATTTTTTAGAGCTGAGTGTAATCCCAGTACTTGGGAGACTGAGACAGGAGGATTGGATCACAGGTTCATAGCCAGCCTCAGCTACTTAGTGAGGCCCTCTGCAATTTAGTGAGACACTTTGAAAATAAAGAATAAAATATAGGGCTGTGGAGTCAGGCATGGTGGCGCATGCTTATAATCCCAGTACTTGGAAGGCTGAGACAGGATGATCGCAAACAGCAACTTATTAAGGCCATCTGCAATTTAGTGAGACCCTGTTTCAAAATAAAGAATAAAACAGGGCTCAGGGTATAGCTCGGAGGTAGAATGCCCCTGGGTTCCATCCCTCGTACTGCCAAAAAAAAAAAAATAGGACTGTGGGTGTAGCTCGAGGGTAGAATGCCCCTGGTTTCAATCCCCAGTACCACACACACACACCAAAAATTAATTTTGAGACAGAGTCTGAGCTGTCCAAGTTGGCCTTCAACTTCTTCACCTTGTCCCCCTGCCTAACCTCCTGAGTTGGTATTACATGTGACAGCTTGCCTGGTTTAGGTTTTTTGTGTTTTTTTTTTTTGTGGTACTGGGGATAGAACCCAGAGGCATTCTACCTCTGAGCTATGTATACCTCTAGACCTGTTTTATTTTTTACTTTGAAAATAGGGTCATATTAAGTTGCAGAGGGCCTCACTAAGTTGCTGAGGCTGGCCGAGAGCCTGCCATTCTCTGTCTCAGCCTCCCAAGTACTGGGATCCCAGGGGTGCGCCATTGTGCCCAGTGTTTTTGAGTTGTCTCTACTTGTCATCTTCTCATTTAGCACTCTTAGGGTTGCAGTTAATGTTTCTTAACTTCCATACGTTTCTTGGCCACTTCTTTTCAGGCTGTCAAGTAATTTATTGAAAGAAACAATCCATACAAGGCTAAAGAGAACAAAAGCAGCCATATGTTGTGGTAAGGAAGTAGAAGTCATGAAAAAGTAGATGCATAATGAGATAGTCAAGGATTTGAAAATATCATTTATAGCTTAGACTACCTTTGGAGAATTGCTTTGACATTTTGTCTACAATTACTAGTGCAGCAGTTACTGAAACATTAAAACCTCAGCTGGCATTTTCTATGAGTGGATTTTTGAGAATGAGTGACTTATTTTCTTAACCTAAAATCTAAGATTGGATTTAGAGGCAGCTGACTCGATATACTTTTTTTTTTTTTTCGGTACTGGGGATTGAACTCAGGGACATTCTACCTCCGAGCTATACCCCCAGCCCTATTTTTGATTCTTTATTTTTGAAACCGAGTCTCACTAAGTTGTGGAGTGCCTCACTAGGTAGCTGAGGCTGGCCGCCAACCCGGATCCTCCGGTCTTAGCCTCCCGAATGCTGGGATTACAAGCATGCGCCACCATGCCCGGCTTCAATATACTTCTTTTTTTTTTTTTTTTGCGGTACTGGGGATTGAACTCAGGGGCATTCTACCTCCGAGCTACACCCCCCAACCCCTTTTTATTCTTTATTTTGAAACAGAGTCTCACTGAGTTGCGGAGTGCCTCACTAGGTAGCTGAGGCTGGCCGCGAACCGGGATCCTCCGGTCTCAGCCTCCCGAATGCTGGGATTACAAGCATGCGCCACCACGCCCGGCTTCAATATACTTCTAATGGACTTTTTTCTTCCTTTCTTTTTTCCTTCCCTTCTTTTCCTTTTCCTTCCTTTCTCTTTACTGGGGATTGAACCTAGGGTCACTCTACCACTGAGTTATTCCCCCACTGAACTACATCTCCAGCCCAGGCTGGCTTTGAGCTTGGGATCTTCCTGACTCACAAGTATCTGGGATTATAGACTTGTGCCGCCAAACTTAGCAAAACACCTTTTTTTTAAAAAAAATTCTAAGAATGCTGAAGGAGCAGTTCCTGTGTGTCATATGCATTTCTAGTGGCAAAGAGAAAGAGCTGGGGAAAACATAATGGCCTTTTAAGCCTCCTCCTGTAAGTGGCATATATCACATCTGTTCACATCTATTGGACAAAGCAAGTCACAACATCAGTGGGGATTTACATTCCTTATTGTTGTTTTATATATATAAAAATATATATGTGTGTGTGTGTGTATATGTGTATTTATATATATATATATATATATATTTTTGTGGTATTGGGGATTGAACTCAGGTGCATTCTACCTCTGAGCTACACCTCAAGTCCCATTTTTTTATTCTTTATTTTGAAACATGGTCTCACTACGTTTCGGAGCGCCTCACTAGGTAGCTGAGGCTGGCCGCGAACCCGGATCCTCCGGTCTCAGCCTTCCAAATGCTGGGATTACAAGCGTGCGCCACCACGCCCAGATCTGGGGGTATAGCTTGGAGGTAGAATGCCCCTGAGTTCAATCCCCAGAATGGCAAAAAAAAAAAAAAAAAAGTTGCTTAGGCTGACTTTGAACCTGTAATCCTCCTGGTTTAGCCTCCCAAGTGCTGAGATTACAAAAATGCCCCACCACACCCAGCTTGGCCTCAAATTTAAGTTTTCAAGTGATCTTCCTGTTTTAGCTTCCCCAGATTTGAAGGTTCTTAATTTTAAGAAATTGAAAGACTTTTCAGATGCCTAGAGTGAGTAAGTGGGAATGGAAATGAGTCTGCTTAGTGGTGAGAGATGCTGAAAAGGGCTGCATCTTGCTGGAGGTATTTATAAGACAGGTTAAGGAATTTGGACTTCACTTTCACTTTAGTGGAGGCTGCTGAAAATTTTAAATAGAAAAGAAGCAGGCATTTAGGTTAGGGAGATCACTATGGCTACAGTATTGAGAATGGATCTCCAGTTGGCAGCTGGACTAGTGAGTGACAAGCCCGTTGAAAAAATTTGGGCAGTAGATAATGGTGGCCTGGGTAAATTTACTAGTTCTTTTTTTTTTTTTTGCAGTACTGGGGATTGAACTCAGGGACATTCTACCTCTGAGCTACACCCCCAGCCCTATTTTTTATTCTTTATTTTGAAACCGAGTCTCACTAAGTTGCAGAGTGCCTCACTAGGTAGCTGAGGCTGGCCGCGAACCCGGATCCTCCGGTCTCAGCCTCCCGAATGCTGGGATTACAAGCGTGCGCCACCACACCCGGCTAATTTACTAGTTCTTTAGGTGGAGGAGGTCAGTATATGGATTTCAGAGATAAATGAGGTAGATTTGATAGAATTGTGTTCGATTGGGGATTAATCTAGGGTACTTTTTTTCTCTTTTCCAGAGACACAGATTTATTTAGGAAAACAGATACACATTCTAGGGAGAATGTAAACCATCTCAGAGGGAGAGACAGTCAATGTTTGTTTTTTCATTTGGGTTATAGTGTCATTCTTTGAAGTAGAGAATTCTGGAAGAAGTTTTTATTTCTTTTTGTTTTGCTCCTGAGTTGAGGGGAAGGAAGTAAGTTGTTCATTTTGGGCATTCTTATTTGATTTTGAGGTACTGGGGATTCAGCCTAGGGGTATTCTACCTCTGAGCTACACCCCCAGCCCTTTTTATTTTTAATTTTGAAACAGGGTCTCCCAAAGTTGCTGAGGATGTCCTTGAACCCGTGATCTTCCTGTCCCAGCCTCCCTAGTAGTGGGATTACAGTGTTGTGCCAATCACACCTGGCTTCAGTTTGGACATTATTATATTTAGTGACTATGTATCTAAGGAGATGTCCATATTGCTACTGGATATATGAATCTGGAGTTCAGGGAGAGGAGACTGAACTGGTATTAGAAGTTATTAGATACAGATAGTAGTTTGATGCTATGGAAATGGATAAGATGAACTAGTGAGAGAATGCTATGTAGATTACATTGATTTTTAGAGGGGGGCAGTGAGAAAGATTTGTGTGAAGATAGGAGGGATTTTGTTTGAAAGAACCGATAATAAGTAATTGGTAGTTAAATATATTTGTCTGGATGTGGTGGCCAACGGCTGTGATCCCAAGGACTTGAAAGTTTGAGGCAGTAGGATCACAAGACTCTTGTCTCAAAAAATAGAAAGGGTTGGAGATGCTGTAATCATAGTACTTGGGAATCTGAGATAGGAGTATCACAGGTTCAAAGGTAGCTTCAGCAACTTAGTGAGGCCCTCAGCAACCTAGTGAGACTGTTCCCAAATAAAAAATAAAATAAGGGGTAGGGGTATATCTTAAAGGTAGAATGCCCCTGGGTTCAATTCTCAGTACCACACAAAAAAGGAAAAAGAAATTGGAGCACAGTTCAGAGATAGAATGCCCCTGGGTTCAATTCTTAGTACCACCAAAAAAGGGAGGGGCTGGGAATGTAGTTTAGTGATAAAATGCCCCTAGCTTCAGTCTCCATTAGCCACCCCCCCACACACACAAAATTGTAGTTGGATGAGAAATGAGGGTTAGAGGCTGGATTTAGACCATGGCTTTATTACTCAATAGAAATCTGTCAGTCTGTTAGTTGGGAACTATTAGTGTTTGTAGTTAGGAACTGAAGAAATGAGAGTGATTTCGTGATCTTTTCTTTCTTTCCTAGGTATTGTACCCAGAGGTATTCTACCGCCAATCTACACCCCCAAGCCCTATTTCATTTTTTATTTGGAAACAGGGCCTCACTAAATTGCTGACAGCCTTCCTAAATTGCTGAGGCTGGCTTTGAACTTGTGATCCTGCTGTCTCAGCCTCCCAAGTACTTGGATTATAGGTATGTGCCACCAAGTCTGCTTATTCTTACTTTTTATTTTTATTTATTTATTTTTTTTGCAGTACTGGGGATTGAACTCAGGGGCATTCTACCTCCGAGCTATACCCCCAGCCCTATTTTTTATTCTTTATTTTGAAACAGGGTCTCACTAAGTTGCGGAGTGCCTCACTAGGTAGCTGAGGCTGGCCTCGAACCCGGATCCTCTGATCTCAGCCTCCCGAATGCTGGGATTACAAGCATGTGCCACCACGCCTGGCTGGGATAGAGTTTTGTTTGTTTTTGTGGTACTGGAGATTGAACTCAGGGGCATTCCACCTCTGAGATATATCTCCAGCCCTTTTTATGTTTTTTTTTTTGTGTGTGTGAGGGGATTGAACCCAAAGACATTCTACCTCTGAGCTATACCACCAGTCCAATTTTATCTTTTATTTTGAAACAGGGTGTCACTAAGTTGTGTAGAGCCTCTGATTGCTGAGGCTGGCCAAGAACCTGTGAGCTTCCTGTCTCAGCCTCCCAAGTACTGGCATTACAAGCATGTGCCACCACACTTGTCTTGACTCTTTTCTGGTACTCTATAATGTTTAATCAGGTAGATATTAGCATCATCCCCTTTTTACTCATCATACCCTAGAAAACCAAGCATTTCCATATATTAAAAATAAAATTAGAGCCGGGTGTGGTGGCTCACCCTTGTAATCCCAGCATTTGGGAGGCTGAGAGTGGAGGATCCGGGTTCGCGTCAGCCTCAGCCCTAGTGTGGCATCCCGCAAATTAGTGAGACCCTGTTTCAAAATAAAGAATAAAGGGCTGGGGGTATAGCTCGGAGGTAGAATGCCCCTGAGTTCAATCCCCAGTACCGTAAAATAAATAAATAAATAAATAAATAAATAAATAAATAAATAAATAAAATCAAGCTGCATATGGTGGCACATGCTTATAATTCTAGTACTTGGGAGGCTTTAGACAGCAGGATCTAGGACAGCCTTGTCAATTTAGTGAGGCTCTCAGCAACCTTGGAGACCCTGTTTTCAAATAGGAAATAAAATCAGTATGAGAGTGTGGCTTGGAGGTAGAATATTTCTGGGTTCAATTCCCAGAACCACAAAAAAACAAAAGAAAAAAATCAAAGCCAGGTTATAATGGTTCATGCCTGTAATCCCAGTAATTTGGAGACTGAGACAGGAGGATCACAAATTCAAGACCAGCCAGCAATTTAGAGACTGTTTCAAAATAAAATAACAAAAGTGCTGAGGTGTAGCTCAAAGGTAGAGTGTCTCTGTGTTAAATCCCCAGTATCAAAAATAAGTAAATAAATAAATAAAATTTAATACTTGTTAGTTGGAAGGTAATATTACAGAGGGAGCTGTTTAGATACTTTTGTTTTTTTTATGGTGCTGGGGATTGAACCCAGTAGCATTCTATCTCTGAGCTATACCCCCAACCCTATCTTTTTTTTACGGTTATGAGGATTGAACTCAGGGGCATTTTACCTCCAAGCTATACCCCCAGCCCTATTTTTTTTGGCGGTACTGGGGATTGAACTCAGGGGCATTCTACCTCTGAGCTACACCTCCAGCCCTATTTTTTATTCTTTATTTTGAAACTGGGTCTCAGTAAGTTGTGGAGTGCCTCACTAGGTAGCTGAGGCTGGCCGCGAACCCGGATCCTCCGGTCTCAGCCTCCCGAATGCTGGGATTACAAGTGTGCGCCACCACGCCCGGCTCCCCAGCCCTATTTTTTATTATTTATTTTGAAACAGGGTCTCACTAAGTTGCGGAGAGTCTCACTAAGTAGCTGAGGCTGGCCAAGAACCTGGATCCTCCGGTCTCAGTCTCCCAAATGCTGAGATTAGAAGCATGTACCGCCATGCCCGGTTTATATACTTTTATTTTAATCACTATAAAACATATCACTTGGAAAGTACAGGCTTTGGCAGGGAAGTCGGCAGCTAGCTCTCTAGTTGTGGTGTCAGTTTGTTTTCTTGCATAGCATCTGTTGCTGTGCATAAAAGTAAATTAGTTCCTTGCCATTTGAATTTGAATGTGGTTGGCTGATGGTGAATTCCAGTTGGAATGGTGTGGAAAGTTGCTATATATATGGCACTAACTTATATGCTGATATCTTCTCCCATCTCCCTAAAGAGGACTGAACAACTAGTAAATAATCTTGTGAGCTTAATGTAGTGGTGCACACTCGGAATCCCAGTACTTGGGAGGCTGAGACAGGAGGATTGCAGATTTGAAGCCATCCTCAGCAACGTAGGCTTTCAGTAACTTAGCAGTACCCTGTTTCCAAATAAAAAATAAAATACGTCTAGGGGTTCTAGCCCAGAGGTAGAAGGTCCCTGAGTTCCATCCCCAGTACCACCAAAAAAAAAAAAAAAAAAGAATCTTGTGAATATAGTATTATTGGAGACAGTATAAAACTGGATAAATATTATGTCAAAAGTATTTTTAGGCTGGATATGTTGGTGCATACCTGTAATCCCAGTATTGGGAGGCTGAGACCAGGAGGATCGAAGGTTTGAGGACAGCCTCAGCAATGTAGTGAGATTCTCATCAACAAGTGAGACTCTGTTTCAAAATAAAAATAAAATAGGGCTGGGAGTGTAGCTTGGAGGTAGAATGACCCTGGGTTCTATCCTCAGTTCCACACACAAATACACACGAAAGAAAAGTAATATTTTATGTGTAAACATGATAAAATATTCTAATCATACTTTAATCTTAATCTGTTTTTGTTTTTTTTTTTTTTTGGTACTGGGGATTGAACTCAGGGGCGTTCTACCTCTGAGCTATACCCTCAACTTTTTTTTTGTGGTACTGGGGATTGAACTCAGGGGTGTTCTACCTGAGTGTGCCACCACCCCCGGCTTCACTTTAATCTTAATCTTGCTTTGGACTTCTCTGTTGAAAACCCTTATCCACTTTTTATCTTCTCATACCTTTCATTATAGAAAGGATACTGTAGAGATTTTTTTCTAGAGATACATATTTTATGAGAATGGGTTGACTGTTTCTATTACTTGAATATTATTTTCCTGAGCCACTGCCAACAGAGAGTATGAAGCCCGTTTGGAAAGGTACAGTGAGCGCATCTGGACGTGTAAGAGTACTGGAAGCAGTCAGCTAACACACAAGGAGGCCTGGGAAGAAGAACAGGAAGTTGCTGAACTGTAAGTAGAAGCTTTGCTTGCTGAAAAGCGGACAATTGCTAGGTACCTGTAATCACAGTACTTGGGAGGCTGAGATAGGAGAATCTCAGCTTCAAGGACAGCTTCAGCAATGTAGAGAAACTAACCTCAGCAACCTAACAAGACTCTCTTTTTTTGTGTGTGTGGTACTGGGGATTGAACTCAGGGGCATTCTACCTCCGAGCTACACCCCCAGCCCTATTTTTTATTCTTTATTTTGAAACTGAGTCTCACCAAGTTGCGGAGTGCCTCACTAGGTAGCTGAGGCTGGCTGCAAACCCAGATCCTCCGGTCTCAGCCTCCCGAATGCTGGGATTACAAGCGTGCGCCACCACGCCCGGCTAAGACTCTCTTTCAAAAGAAAAGAAAAAGTTAATAGGGCTGGGGATGTAGCTCTGAGGTAGAATGCTCCCTGTATTCAGTCTTCAGCACCAAGAAAAAGGAAAGAAAAAAAAGGGGGAGAATATTAACCCTAAAACAGTATTTGTATTTAAATTTACAGGGCATTAAATGGAATACATTGTATTAGTGTACTGTATTGGTATCTGGGTACCTTTACCTTCGTAGCATTTTGCTGGAAGCAAAGTGTGGGGATTAGCTGGTCATGGGGACACACACTTGTAATCCCAGTACTTGGGAGCTTGGGAGGCTGAGACAGGAGGATTACAGGTTCACGGCCAGTGTCAGCAACTTAATGGGGCTCTCTGCAACTTAGTGAGACCCTGTTTTTTTGTGGTGTTGGAAATTGAACTTAGTGGCATTCTGCTGCTGAGCTACACTCTCCCAGCCCTATTTTATTCTTTTATTTGGAAACAGGGTCCACAAAGTTGCGGAGGCCTCACACATTGCTGAGACTGTCTATGAACTTGGCAATCCTTCTTTCTCAGCCTCCCACGTACTGGGGTTACAAGAATGCGCCACCACACCCAGCTCAATATCCTGTTTCAAAATAAAAAATAGAGCCAGGTGTGGTGGCACACACTTGTAATCCCAGCATTTGGGAAACTGAGACAGGAGGATCCTGGTTCTCATCCAGCCTCAGCTACTTAGTGAGGCACTCCGCAACTTAGACCCTGTTTCCAAATAAAGAATAAAAAATAGGGCTAAGGGTATAGCTCAGAGGTAGAATTCCCCTGGGTTCAATCCTCAGTTCTGCAAAAAAAAAAAAAAAAAAACCTCAAAATAAAAAATAGTACTGTGGGTGTAACTTAAGCAGAATGCCCCCTGGGTTCAATCCTCAGTACCTTAAAAAAAAAAAAGTGTGGGGACTATATATTTATTCAGATATGTGCTTATTTTGGTATTTACCAGGCCCTAGAGTGTTTTTTTTTTGTTTTTTGCGATACTAGGGATTGAACTCAGGGGCGTTCTACCTCCGAGCTATACCCCCAGCCCTATTTTTTATTCTTTATTTTGAAACCGGGTCTCACTAAGTTGCGGAGTGCCTCACTAGGTAGCTGAGGCTGGCCGCGAACGCGGATCTTCCGGTCTCAGCCTCCCGAATGCTGGGATTACAAGCGTGCGCCACCACGCCCGGCTTCCCTAGAGTGTTCTTGCTCTATAATTTTTTGTTTTGTTTTGCGGTACTGGGGATTGACCCCAGGGGTATTCTATCTCTGAGCTATACCCCTAGCCCCCCCCTTTTTTTTTTTTGGGTGGTACTGGGGATTGAACTCAGGGGCATTCTACCTCCAAGCTATACCCCTACCTCTATTTTTTTTTTTTGCAGTACTGGGGATTGAACTCAGGGGCATTCTACCACCGAGCTATACCCCAGCCCTTTTTTTTTTTTTTTTTTTTTTTGTGGTTCTGGGGTACTGGGGATTGAACTCAGGGGCATTCTACCTCTGAGCTACACCCCCAGCCCTATTTTTTTATTCTATAGTTTGAAACCGGGTCTCGCTAAGTTGCGGAGTGCCTCACTAGGTGGCTGAGGCTGGTCTTGAACTCGGATCCTCCAGTCTCAGCCTCCCGAATGCTGGGATTACAAGGGTGCGCCACCATGCCCGGCTCCCCAGCCCTATTTTTTATTCTTTATTTTGAAACCAAGTCTCACTGAGTTGCGGAGTGTCTCACTAGGTAGCTGAGGCTGGCCGTGAACCCGGATCCTCGGGTCTCAGCCTCCCGAATGCTGGGATTACAAGTATGGGCCACCACGCCTGGCCCCACCTTTATTTTTTATTCTTTATTTTGAAACCGGGTCTCACTAAGTTGTGGAGGGCCTCACTAAGTAGCTGAGGCTGGCCGCAAACCTGGATTCTCCGGTCTCAACCTCCCAAACACTGGGATTAGAAGCATGAGCCACCACGCCCAGCCCAATTTTTTATTCTTTATTTTGAAACAGGATCTCAGTAAGTTGCAGAGGGCCTCACAAGTTACTGAGACTGGCTATGAACCCTATCAGTCTCAGTCTCTCAAGTAATAAGATTACAAGCATGCACCACCACACCTGGCTTTTTTTTTTTTTATTTTTATTTTTTTTGTGGTACTGGGGATTGAACTCAGGGGCATTCTACCTCCGAGCTATACCCCCAGCCCTATTTTGTATTCTTTATTTTGAAACCGGGTCTCACTAAGTTGCAGAGTGCCTCACTAGGTAGCTGAGGCTGACCTCGAACCCGGATCCTCCGGTCTCAGCCTCCCAAATGCTGGGATTACAAGTATGCGCCACCACGCCCGGCCCACCTGGCTTTTTTAAAAAAAAAATACACTGTTTAAGGACAATTTAAATGGAGAGGTTGAATTGGGTATCATAAAATTAACCTACTGGATGCAGTGGATCCTGCCTATAATGCCAGTAATTGGGAGACTGAGACAGGATGATTGCAGATTTGAGGCTAGCTTCAATGATTTAGTGAGAGTCTGTATCAAAATAAAAAATAAAATAGGGCTGGGCGTGGATGGGGGCTAGGTATGATGGCACATGCCTGTAATCCTAGTACTTCTAGTACCTGGGAGGCTGAGACAGGAGGATCACAGGTTCAGAGACAGCCTCAGCAAGTGGTGAGGCACTCAGCAACTTAGTGAGACCTTATTTTCTTTTTTTTTGCAGTACTGGGGATGGAACCTGGGGGCATTCTACCGCCGAGCTACAGCCCCAGCCCTATTTTTTTATTCTTTATTTGGAAACAGGGCCTCACTAAGCAGCTGAGGCTGACCGTGAACCTGGTTCTTCCAGTCTCAGCCTCCCAAATGCTGGGATTACAAGCATGTGTCACCCTGGCTTGAGACCCTAGTTTCTTTTTTTTTTTTTTTTTTTTTGCAGTACTGGGGATTGAACCCGGGGGCATTCTACCTCCAAGCTATACCCCCAGCCCTATGTTTTATTCTTTATTTTGAAACAGGGTCTCACTAAGTTGTGGAGTGCCTCACTAAGTAGCTGAGGCGGGCCACGAACCAGGATCCTCCGGTCTCAGCCTCCCAAATGCTGGGATTACAAGCGTGCACCACCACGTCCAGCTGAGACCCTATTTTCAAATAAAAAAATAAAATAAGGTTGGAGGTTATAGCTGGGAGGTAGAATTTCCCTGAGTTTGATCCCTAGCACCATAAAAAATAAAATAGAAAAGAAAAAGGACTGATGTGGGGGTAGCTCAGTGGTAGAACTCCTAGATTTAATAACTTGAACCACAATAAATAAATAATAAGTAAAACAAAATAAAAGATATAAAAGACTAGGGGTGTAGTTCAGAGTTAGAATGCCCCTGATTCAATTCCCAGTACCAAAACAAAACAAAACAAAACAAAAACAAAAAACTTTTCTGCTCAAAGTATCCAGGTGTTTGGAAATTCTCTCAAAGAAAACATTTAAAAATTGGGGCAGTAGGTGCATGTAAAAAGAAAGTGGAAAGCCCAGCATGGTGGCGCATGCCTGTAATCCCAGTACGTGGAGGCTGAGACAAGAGGATTGCAGGTTCAAGGACAGCCTTAGCAAGTAGTGAGACTCATCAAGCTAAGGAGACCCTGTTTCAAAATAAAAAAAATAAAATAAAATAGGACTACAGGTGTACTTCAGAGGTAGGATGACCTCAGATTCAATCCCCAGTACAACATACAAAAAAGATCTGTAGAGATTAGGGATGAAAAAATGCTTTTGGGAATTGGGAAAATATGTTTTTTTCATTTACTTGATAGCACTTAAGCAGGGAGAATATAGAATTTAGTAATCTTAAAATTTTGTGGTGCTAGGAATTGAACCCAGGGGCATTCTGTCCTCAAGATAAACCATCTACTTAGAAATAGGTCTTCCTAAGTTTCTCAGCCTCCCTAAATTGCTGAGGCTTGCTGGACATGGTGGCACACACTTGTAATCCCAGTACTTGGGAGGCTGAGACAGGAGAATTGTAGGTTTGCAGGTTCGCAGCCAGTCTCAGCTACTTAGTGAACCCCTCGCAATATAGTGAGACCCTGTTTCAAAATAAAGAATAAAAAATAGGGCTAGGGATGTAACTCAGAGGAAGAATGCCCCTGGGTTCAATTCACAGTAGTGGGGAGGGAAGGGAGGGAGGGAGGGAGAAAATTGCTGAGCTTAGCTTGAAACTTGTGATTCTCTTGTCTCAGCTTCCCAAGTACTGGGCTTGTGGGTGTGTACTGCCACACCTGATTTAGTAATCTAACATTAGTGCTCTTTTGCAATGAGTTTTAGTAAAGTTCCATTATTTGCTAATAATGAGTCAAGTCTGTTAGCCAGGCACCTTTTTTTTTTTTACATTTTAATCTCTTGGATGAATGTTTTTAGTGTATGTATGTGTCTCTGTATATATATGTGTACATACACACACACACACACACACACACACACACACACACCTTGTTTAATGTACTAGACTAGGGTTGGCCAACATCTGTAAAGGGTCAGTTTGTAAATATTTTAAGCTTTGTAGATTATATGGTCTCTCAACTAAACTCTGAAGTTGTGTAAAGGCAGGTGTAAAAAAATTTTTGGAGGGTTGTACTGAGCATTATTGTTTCTTTTTTTTTGGTACTAGGGATTTAACTTAGGGGCATTCTACCTCTGAGCTATACCCCCAGCCCTTTTTATTTTGAAATAGGGCCTTGCTAAGTTGCTCAGGCTAATCTTAAACCGGTGATCCTCCCATGTCAGCCTCCCAAGAACTGTGATTACAGGTGTGTGGCACCACACCTGGCAGAGTTTTCTTTTTGTTTTTTTCTCCCCCTTGTGTACTGGGGATTGAACCCAGGGGCATTCCTCTTCTGAACTATACCCCCAGCCAGCCCCTTTAATTTTTTGTTTTGAAACAGGATTTTGTTGAGAGTCTCTCTGCATTGCTGAGGCTGTCTTTGAACCTGCGATCCTCCTGTCTGTGGCAGGTGTGTGTGTGTGTGTGTGTGTGTGTGTGTGTGTGTGTGTGTGTGTGTGTGTGTTACTAGGGATGGAATACAGGGGCCTTCTACCTCTGGGCTACACCCCCAGACCTGTTTTTTTTTTTTTTTTTAATTTGGAAACAGTGTCTTGCTAAGTTGCTAAGAGCCTCACTAAGTTGTTCAGACTGGCTTCTAACCTGCGATCCTTCTCCCTCAGCCTCCCAAATACTGGGATTTCAAGCATGTGCTATCACACCCAGCTTCTTGACAGGTTTTTAATGTTTGTATTCTCCAATGTCTTGTATATGTTTACTAAAGAAATGTTTTTCTCTGACCCTAAAACTGCTCTAAAAATAATTGTTTTTAATTGGATTGAATTAAAGATTTGGATAGGTTTTTCTGTGTTTTCTCAACAACTAATCACATATTTATTTAGTTTGAAGGAGGAGTTCCCTACTTGGTATGAGAAACTTGTTCTGGAAATGGTTCACCATAATACAGCTTCCTTGGAGAAATTAGTAGATAGTGCTTGGTTGGAAATTATGACCAAGTATGCTGTGGGAGAAGAGTGTGACTTCGAGGTAAGTGCCTATTTTTTTGTGTGTGTGTGGTTTTTTTTTTTTTGGCGGTACTAAGGATTGAACCCAGGGGCATTCTATCTCCGAGCTGCATCCCCAGCCCTATTTTTTTCTTTTATTTTGAAATAGGGTCTTGCTACATTGCTGAGGCTGGCTTCGAACCTGCGATCTTTGTGTCTCAGCCTCTCAAGTACTGGGATTACAAGTGTGCGCCACTACGACCGGCTTTCCTATGATTTGATTCTCTTAACTCAGAATTGGGGCTATTGGCATATTACAGAACCCAGTTATGTGTAAAATTGTGTGGCTTGAAGTAATCTTTTTGTACCAAATTTTAGAACCATATTTGTTAGTAGGAATATTTAGTATTATGGTTATTGCTACACTTTATTCCTGTGTATACTTGCTTTTTCCTTTTTTCTCTCTTTTATAATTCTGTTATCTTGGCTTTTATTTTTCCTATACTGGAGATTAAACACAGGATTCTATTGAGGAGTTACACCCCCAGCCCTTTTTATTTATTTTTTTATTTTCTGGTACTGAGGATTGAATCCAGAGGCATTCTACCTCCCAGGTATACCCCCAGCAATTTTCATTTCTTTTTTTTTTTTTTTTTTTTGCAGTACTGGGGATTGAACCCAGGGTCATTCTACCTCCAGGCTACATCCCCAGCCCTATTTTTTATTCTTTATTTTGAAACAGGTCTCACTAAGTTGCGGAGGGCATCACTAAGTAGCTGAGGATGGCCTCGAACCTGGATCCTCCTGTCTCAGCCTCCCAAATGCTGGGATTACAAGCATGTGCCACCATGTCCGGCTTCATTTCTTGTTTTTGAAACAGGATCTTGCTAGGTTGTTGATATTCTTGCTAAGTTACTGAGGCTGTCCTCGAACCTGGATCCTCCTGTCTCAGCCTCCCAAATACTGGGATTACAGGAGTGCACCACCATGCCCAGCTCCTATTTTATTTTTTATTTTGAAGTAAGGTCTCAGTAAGTTGTGGAGTGCCTCACTAAGTTCTTAAGGCTAGCCATGAACCTCTGATCCTCCTGTTTCAGCCTCCCAAATACTAGAATTACAATCATTTGTCACCATACCTGGCTCCCTCAGCGTGTGTGTGTGTCTGTGTGTGTGTGTCTGTGTGTTACTAGAGATTAAACCTAGGGGCATTCTACCTCCGAGCTATTCCTCAGCCCTATTTTTTTTTTTTTTTTTTTTTGTGGTTCTGGGGATTGAACTCAGGGGCGTTCTACCTCCGAGCTATACCCCCAGCCCTATTTTTTATTCTTTATTTTGAAACTGGGTCTCACTAAGTTGCAGAGTGCCTCATAGGTAGCTGAGGCTGGTCGAGAACCCGGATCCTCTGGTCTCAGCCTCCCGAATGCTGGGATTACAAGCGTGTGTCACCACGCCCGGCTTCCTCAGCCCTTTTTAAAGAAAGTTTTGTTTTGTTTGTGTCTTTGTTTGTGGTACTGGGGATTGAACCAAGGGATATTCTACCTCTGAGCTGCACCCCCACTCCTACGTTTTATTTTGAAGTAGGGTCTTACTAGGTTGCTGACAGTCTCACTTAAGTTGCTAAGGCTTGCTTCAAACCTCCCGAGTCCTGGGATTATAGGTGTGCTACCACGCCTAAAAGAAATTTTTATTTTGAAACAGGGTCTAGCTAAGTTTCTGAGAATATTGCTAAGTTAATAAGGCTGGCCTTGAACCTCCAATCCTCTTGTCTCAACCTCCCAAATACTGATAGTGCATTCAGGTCAACTAACTCCTTGGGAGTTAGTTGTATAGGTGCACCTGGGTGGCTTTTTTTTTTTTTTTTTTTTTTTTTTTTTTTTTTTTTTTTTTTTTTTTTTTTTTTTTTTTTTTTTTTTTTTTTTTTTTTTTTTTTTTTTTTTTTTTTTTTTTTTTTTTTTTTTGTAACAGGAAACCTGGGATTGGTGGGGAGGACGGACTAGCAGGAAAGGAGAGGGAAATGGCATAGGTAGCAATCTTAGCAACAGAATGTGCTGCAGTAAAGCCAGGTCCTCGTGGTGGCTCACACTTCTAATCCCAGTATTTGGGAGGCTGAGAGAGGAGGATCATGGATTTGCAACTAGCCTAATCTACTTAGTGAGGCCTTGTGCAACTTAGTGAGGCCCTATTTCAAAATAAAGAATAAAAAAATTGGACTAGGCGTGTAGTTTAAAGGTAGAATGCCCCTGAGTTCAATCCCCAGTACTTTATTTATTTATTTATTTATTTATTTATTTATTTATTTATTTTTTTGGCGGTACTGGGGATTGAACTCAGGGGCATTCTACCTCCGAGCTATACCCCCAGCCCTATTTTTTATTCTTTATTTTGAAACCGAGTCTCACTAAGTTGCGGAGTGCCTCACTAGGTAGCTGAGGCCCCAGTACTTTAAAAAAAAAAAAAAAAAAAAGTGCTGCAATAGCCAGTATATATGAGATCAAGTTTCAAGCCAGGCGTGGTATATACCTACCAAATGCAATACTTTTTTAAAAAATTTTTTCAGTACTGGGGATTGAACTCATCTCTGAGCTACACCCCCAGCCATATATATATATATATATATATATATATATATATATATATATGTGATATATATATGTGTGTGTGTGTGTGTGTGTGTGTGTGTGTGTGTGTGTGTGTTTGCAGTACTGGGGATTGAACTCGGGCACTCTACCTCCGAGCTATACCCCCAGCCCTATTTTTTATTCTTTATTTTGAAACCGGGTCTCACTAAGTTGCAGAGTGCCTCACTAGGTATCTGAGGCTGGCCTCGAACCTGGATCCTCTGGTTTAAGCCTCCCAAATGCTGGGATTACAAGCGTGCACCACCACGCCCGGCTTATTGTTTATTTTTAAATAGTGCCTCACTAAGTTGCGGAAGGCTTCACTAAGTAGCTGAGGCTGTCCACAAACCTGCAGTCCTCCTGTCTCAGCTTCTCAGGTACTGGAATTACCAGCATGCACCACCGTGCCCAGCTGCAAATGCAGTACTTCCAGTTATCTTGTCCTGACGTCACAAGTACTGAGATTACAAACAGGCACCATGCCCAGTCGGGGTTGTTTTATTTTATGTATGTATGTATGTATGTATGTATGTGTCTCTGTTTGTTTGTATGTATGTATGTATGTATGTATGTATGTATTTATTTATTTATTTACTGTAGCACTGGAAATTGAACCCAGGGGCCTTCTACCTCCAGGATACACCCCTAGACCTGTTTTGTTTTTTTTTTTGCAGTGCTGGGGATTGGACTCGGGCATTCTACCTCCGAGCTATACCCCCAGCCCTATTTTTTATTATTTATTTTGAAACAGGCTCTCACTAAGTTGCAGAGGGCCTCACTAAGTAACAGAGGTTGGCCTCCAACCTGGATCCTCTGGTTTCAGCCTCCCAAATGCTGGGACTACAAGCGTGGGCCACCATGCCTGGCTTAGACCTGTTATTTTTTATTTGGAAACAGTGTCTCACCAAGTTGCTGAGAGCCTCACTGAGTTAGTTTCTCAGGCTAGCTTCAAACCTGTTATCTTCCTGTCTCAACCTCCCAAGTACTAGGATTTTAAGCATGTGTCACCATGCCCAAGTTCATCTTATTTTTAAGTATGTTGTATTTCAGCCTAGAAGTTTGAGAAATAAAAGTCACACTGCTTTGATATTTCAGAGTTTTAATGAATTTTTGTTAGGTGAGGAGGAATGTGTTACAGATCATATTTTCTAACATTTTTATTTTTAGGTTTTTGGTTCTTATTTACTAAATATCACCGATTTTGTCTTCTATTTCTGTTTAGGTTGGGAAGGAGAAAATGCTCAAAGTAAAAATTATGAAGATTCATCCTTTAGAGAAAGTGGAGGAAGAGGCCAGTGAGAAGAAATCTGATGGTGCCTGTGATTCTCCGTCAAGTGACAAAGAGAATTCCAGTCAGATTGCTCAGGACCATCAGAAGAAGGAGGCAGTAGTGAAGGAGGAAGAAGGAAGGAGAGAGAGCGTTAGTGCGTATGATGCTGGCTTCCCATGAGACCCTGGCCATTTTATTGTGCACAAATCTTGGAGTTTTCCAGCAGCTTAATATGTAATCAAGTTGTTATAGGGACACTATTTTCTTCATTTATTATTCAGAATACAATTAAAATATCCACAAAGTGGGGATTGAACCCAGGACCTTCTACTAGGGGAATTCTACCTGTGAGCTACATCCCAGTCCAATTATACTTTTTATTTTGAAACAGAGCCTCACTAAATCACTGAGGCTGACCTTGAAACTGTGATCTTTCTCTCAGGCTCCCAAGTACTTGGATTATAGGCATGAGCTACCATGCCCCATGCCCCTGGTTTCTTTCTCTCTCTTTTTTTTTTTTTTCTTGTGGTACTAGGGATTGAACCCAGGGGCATTCCACCTCTGAGATATGCCCCCAACCCTTTTTTTTTTTTGTGGTACTGGGGATTGAACCCAGGGACATTCTACCTTTGAGCTATACCCCCAGCTATTTTATTCTTTTTTGGGGGGGGTACTGGGGATTGAACTAAGGGGCATTCTACCTCTGAGCTACACCCTCAGCCCTATTTTTTATTTATTTTGAAACAGGGTCTCACTAAGTTGCAGAATGCCTCAGTAGGTAGCTGAGGCTGGCCTTGAACCCAGATCCTCAGTCTCAGCCTCCCAAATGCTGGGATTACAAGCATGCGCCACCATCTTAAAGATGAAAATATGTACATACATATAGAGGGGGATGATCAAGTTTGAAGAGGGAAATTACCCTGATCCTTACTGTTCTTCATAGTGTAAGCCATTGTGGTAGGTTTGGGATACTTCCTTTTGTGTATTTTCTGTAATCTATACTTCTCTCAGATGGGAGCCACTAGGTACTAGGGATTGAACCCAGGGGCATTCTACCTCTGAGCTACACCTCTTATCTCTGTTCATTTTTTATTTTGAAACAAAGTCTTGCTAAGTTGCTGAGGGCCTTGGTAAATTGCTAAGGCTGGCCTTGAACCTGTGACTCTCCTGTCGAAACCTCCTGTGTACTTGGTAGGATTACTGGATTACAGGCTTGTTCCATTCCACCTAGCTATACCTCTAGCCCTCCCTTTTTTTGTGGTACTGGGGATTGAACTGAGGGGCATTCTACCTCTGAGCTATACCCCCAAATTTATTTTATTTATTGTGTTGAAACAGTCTTACTAAATTGCTAACCATTTGGGAGGCTGAGACCAGAGGATCCAGGTTCTCGGCTAGCCTCAGCTACCTAGTGAGGCCGTCCGCAACTTAGTGAGACTCTGTTTCAAAATAAAGAATAAAAAATAGGGCTGGGGGTGTAGCTCGGAGGTAGAATGCCCCTGAGTTCAACCTCCAGTACCACACACACAAAAAAAGGGTTTTGCTGAATTTCACTAAATTGTTGAGACTGGTCTTGAGCCTGTGGTACTCCTATCTTAGTCTCCCAAATACTGGAGTTACAGGTATGTGCCACCATGCCCAACTTGAAACTGTTTTCTCTTAGCCAGGTATAGTGGTGCATGCTCTTAATCCCAGTACTTGGGAGGCTGAGTTAGGAGGATCACAGATTCCTGGCTAACCTCAGCTACTTGGTGAGGCCCTTTGCAATTTAATGAGACCCTGTTTCAAAATAAATTAAAAATAGGGCCGGGCATGGTGGTGCACGCTTGTAATCCCAGCATTCGGGAGGCTGAGACCAGAGGATCCGGGTTCTCGGCCGGCCTCAGCTACCTAGTGAGGCACTCTGCAACTTAGTGAGACTCGGTTTTAAAATAAAGAATAAAAAATAGGGCTGGGGGTATAGCTTGGAGGTAGAATGCCCCTGAGTTCATTCCCAGTACCACAAAAAAAAAAAAAAAATTAAAAATAGGGCTAGAGGTGTAACTCGGAAGTAGAATGACCCTGGGTTCAATTCCCAGTACTGTAAAAAAATGTTGTTCTTTTTTTTTCTTGCCAGGTGTGTAGTGCAGGCTTGTAATCCTAGTACTTGGAAGGCTGAGACAGGAGAATTGCAAGGTTGTAGTCAGCCTTAGCTACTTAGTGAGGCCCTCTGCAACTTCGTGATACTAGTTTTTCAAAATAAAAAAAAAGTGGGAACCGGGCGTGGTGGCACACGCTTGTAATCCCAGCATTCGGGAGGCTGAGACCAGAGGATCCGGGTTCGCGGCCAGCCTCCGCTACCTAGTGAGGCACTCCACAACTTAGTGAGACCCGGTTTCAAAATAAAGAATAAAAAATAGGGCTGGGCTGGGGGTATAGCTCGGAGGTAGAATGCCCCTGAGTTCAATCCCTAGTACCACAAAAAAAAAAAAAAAAAAAGTAGGGCTGGGGCTGGAGCTCAAAGGTAGAATACTCCTGGGTTCAATCCCCAGTACCACAAAAAAAAATTTTTTTTTTCTCATGAGTGATCTTTCCAAAAAGATCACAAAAGCTCTTGGTTCCTGTCTCAGTCAACATTCTTATTGCCCTAATACAATAACCACATAATTTAGAGAAAGGAAGATTTATTTGGAGATGTAGTTCAATCCTTGTCAGGGGGATTCTGCAGAGCTCAGGGCATGGCGGACAGAAGCAGAGAGCAAGAGTCCTGAGGAGGAACCATATAATCCCCAAAGCCACATCCTCAGAGACCCCTTCTTAGCAAAGGAACCTAGCTTCCAACATTGCTACCTTGTTTCTGTGAGGGGTAAGGAGACATTTGAAATGCAAACCATTATAGTTGCTTGGTGCTCATAAGACAAATTCTACTTATTTTCTTGGCGAGGGGTGAGGGGGCGGTGGTGGTATTGGGGATTTAACCCAGCAAGTAATGAGACTCTCAGCAACCTAGTAAAACCTTGTTACAAAACAAAAAATAAAAAGGGCTATGATCTTCCTGTCTCAGCCTCTCATGGGCTGGAATTACAAGTGTTCATCACCACATCTGCTTCCAGTCTCTTTAAATGGTGTATGGATCCCTTTATATATTTTTAAATTTTTTTTTTTTTGTGGTACTGGGGATTGAACTCAGGGGCATTCTACCTCCGAGCTATACCCCCAGCCCTATTTTTTATCCTTTATCTTGAAACCGAGTCTCACTAAGTTGCGGAGTGCCTCACTAGGTAGCTGAGGCTGGCCGCGAACCGGGATCCTCTGGTCTCAGCCTCCCGAATGCTGGGATTACAAGCATGTGCCACCACGCCTGGCTTATATTTAAGTTTTAACATTTTTTGTAGTACTGGGATTTGAACTCAGGAACATGCTACCTCTGAGCTACACCCTAGCCCTATTTTATTTTTTATTTTGAAACAGGGTCTCACTAAGTTGCTAAGGACCTTTATAAGTTGTTGAGGCTATCCTCAAACCTCCAATCCTCCTGTCTCAGTCTCTCAAGTACTGGGATTACAGGATTGCGCCACCACACCTGGCATAAATCCTTTAATAATATGGCCCCAGTTTACCTCTTTATTCTGATTCCTTGCTATACTATAATATATTATTTTCTCCTGTACCTTGTTGCTTATGGTCTCTGAACAAGTCATATTCTTTTTATGTTTTTTTTTTTTTTGCGGTACTGGGGGTTGAACTCAGGGGCATTCTACCTTCGAGCTATACCCCCAGCCCTATTTTTTATTCTTTATTTTGAAACCGAGTCTCACTAAGTTGCGGAGTGCCTCACTAGGTAGCTGAGGCTGGCCGCGAACCCGGATCCTTCGGTCTCACCCTCCCGAATGCTGGGATTACAAGCGTGCGCCACCACGCCCGGCTCTTTTTATGTTTTTCAAGCTTACCTTCTAGACTAAGTATTCCTTCTCTGTACTCTGATAGTATTTTTCTTTACCAACCTCTAGTATTTACCTCATGGTGTTGTAATTTACTTGCCTGTTAACTTCCTTCATAGACTTTATTATTTATTTATTTTTTTTGAGGTACTGGGGATTGAACTCAGGGGCATTCTACCTCCGAGCTACACCTCCAGCCCTACTTTTTATTCTTTATTTTGAAACTGAGTCTCACTAAGTTGCGGAGTGCCTCACTAGGTAGCTGAGGCTGGCCGCGAACCCGGATCCTCCGGTCTCAGCCTCCCGAATGCTGGGATTACAAGCGTGCGCCACTATGCCCGGCTCCCTTCATAGACTTTAGCTCTAACATTGTTGACATTATGATTCATTTTTGGGTCACATCACTCACTGCTTGGTACAGAATAAGTATTTAGTAAGATTATTATTCATGCATGAACTAATAGAATTAAAAGGTCTTTTTTTAATTAATATTCTTCTGATTCAACTAGATGACAGAGCGCGTAGATCTCCACGGAAACTTCCTACATCTTTAAAAAAAGGAGAACGGAAATGGGCCCCTCCAAAATTTCTTCCTCACAAATACGATGTGAAACTGCAAAATGAAGATAAGGTTAGTTGGTACTTTCCTTAAACTTCTTACATGTGGTAGATGTTGTTTAAGAAAATTTCATAGGGTTGGTTTTCTTGGAGAAAATGTGCTAAAGAAAAATCTTAATGTCTTTGTACAACCAATTCTCAGTGGTTTTCTAGTCTTAGTGATCATGGTTTTTAAGGTTTTTTTTGTGTGTGTGTTTATGGTAGTGGGGGTTGAACTCAGGGGGATTCTACCTCCAAGCTGCACCCCTGACCTTAAAATATTTATTTATTTACTTATTTATTTATTTTGCAGTACTGGGGATTGAAGCCAGGGGCATTCTACCTCTGAGCTACACCCCCATCCCTGTTTTTGTTTTTGTTTTTGTTTTTGTTTTTGTTTTTTTGCGGTACTGGGGATTGAACTCAGGGGCATTCTACCTCCGAGCTACACCACCAGCCCTATTTTTTATTCTTTTATTTTGAAACCGAGTCTCACTAAGTTGCGGAGTGCCTCACTAGGTAGCTGAGGCTGGCCTCGAACCCAGATCCTCCAGTCTCAGCCTCCCGAATGCTGGGATTACAAGCGTGCGCCACCACGCCCGGCCCCATCCCTGTTTTTTATTCTTTATTTTGAAACAGGGTCTCACTAAGTTGCAGAGAGCCTCACTAAGTAGCTGAGTCTGGCTGCAATCTGCCTGTCTCAGCCTCCAAGTACTGGGATTATAAACACCACCATGCCTGGATATTTATGTTTGGAAAGAGGGTCCCCGCTAAGTTTATGAGAGTCTTATTATGTTGCTGAGGCTGTCCTTGAACCTATGATCCTCCTGTTTTAGCCTTCCAAGTACTGGTTTATAGGCATGTGTCACCACACTCAGCTTTAAGTTAACTTAAAGTTAACTTTAAGCATGCTTTCCTTTTGTTTATAGGAATTTCTAGGGTGTAAGAAAACTTCTACATTTGAATTTCTAACTCAGTTTGCAAGTTAAGACTGTTCCCAGTAGTTACAGACTTTATAAGGAAATAGCCTTTACCGGTTAAAAACAGAGCTGTTTGTAATATAATTAAGCTCAGAAGTTGAATCCACTGTGGTACTTTTACAAGGAATCATATAAAACTACGAGCTAATACCTACAACAGTAAGTATCTTTAAAATAATTTAGTAGTATATTTATTTTGTTCAAAGATGCTTAGGTTCTCTATTTAATTATATATATTGTGTGTGTGTATGGGTGGTGCTTGTGAACCCTGGGCCTAGCACATGCTAGGCAACAGCTCTACCACTGAGCTCCACCCCAGCCCTGGTTTTTACCTATTTATTTATATTTTTTTGCGGTACTGGGGATTGAACTCAGGGGCATTCTACCTCTGAGCTATATCCCCCAGCCCTCCCCTGCTGTCTCAGCCTCCCAAGTACTGGGATTTCAAGCATGCGCCGCTTCGCCCAGCTTGGTTTTTATGTTTAATATGGCCAGCCAGGTGTGGTGGTGCAGGCTTCTAATCCCAGTACTTGGGAGGCTGAGACAGGAGGATCTCAGATTTGTGGCCAGCCTCAGCTACTTAGGCTCTCCATAACTTAGTGAGACCTTGTTTCAAAATAAAGAATAAAAAATGGGGCTAGGGATGTAGCTCAGAGGTAGAAAGCCCCTAGATTCAATCCCCAGTACCATCCAAAAAAAAAAAAAAATGGCCAGAAGCAGGATGTATGTTAAAGTCAGTTGACAAATATTTTTTTTCTTAGTGTTTTTTTTTTTTTTCTTTTTTTCGTATGTGGTACTGGGAATTGAGCTCAGACATTCTACCCCCAAGCTACACCCTCAGTCCTATTTTTTATTCTTTATTTTGAAACAAGGTTTCACTCAGTTTCGAAGGACCTAAGTAGCTGAGGCTGGCAGCAAACCTTGATCCTCTAGTCTCAGCCTCTCCTAAGTACTAGGATTACAAGCATGTGCCACCACACCTGGCTTTGGCTTAGTGGTGTATTTTAAATGTGATATATCCAGCTGGGTGTGGTGGCGCACACTTGTAATCCCAGCATTTGGGAGGCTGAGACAGGAGGATCCGGGTTTGTGGCCAGTCTCAGCTACCTAGTGAGGTCCTCCACAACTTAGTGAGACCCTGTTTCAAAATAAAGAATGAAATATACGGCTGGGGGTATAGCTCAGAGGTATGCCCCTGAGTTCAATCCACAGTACTGCAAAAAAAAAAAAAAAGTGATATATCTTATTTTGGGTTTCGTTATTACATCTTGGGTATAAGAAATACTGCATTTGATTTTTTATATGTTCCTACATATGTATGACTAGAATCTTTATTTTTATAACTAGAAAGAGATGGAATACAGAGGACAGGATGTGCACAACAGTCGCACATTTTTCTTCATAGATAACCCTTTCATAAAAGAAACAGCTAAGACCTGAGAAGTTTAATTAACTGACAAAGCCCAAAGTTAATAAATGAGGTTGAGAAGCATTATAATCCAGTTCATTTGCCTCTCTATATTTTTTCATGCTCTGAAGTGTTTAGCTGGGCGTGATGGAGCACATATATAATCATAGTACTTGAGTGGCTGAAATAGGAGAATCACAGGTTAGAGGCCAGTCTAACCTAGGGAGAACCTGTTTCAAAACAATTAAAAAGGCTGGGGAGTATAGCCTGGAGGTAGAATGCCCCTGAGTCCAATTCCTTGTACCCCATGCACACAAAACAATGTTGGGAAGTCTCAGTCAATTCTGAATGATTTGTTGTATAGTTAATGACCTGAAGACATGGCTGAATTGTTAAAATTAAATGCTATTAAATACAATTTTTAAGGTGGGCATGGTGCTGCACGCTTGTAATCCCAGCATTTGGGAGGCTGAGACTGGAGGATCTGGGTTCGAGGCCAGCCTCAGCTACCTAGTGAGGCACTCCGCAACTTAGTGAGACTCGGTTTCAAAATAAAGAATAAAAAATAGGGCTGGGGGTATAGCTCGGAGGTAGAATGTCCCTAAGTTCAATCCCCTGTACCAAAAAAAAAAAAAAAATTTTTTTTTTTACACCCCTAACCCTATTTTTTATTTTTTATTTGGAAACATAGTTTAAGTTGCTGAGGATCTCGATAAGTTGTTGAGGCTGGCCTTGAATCTTCGATCCTCCTTTCTTAGCCTCCCAAATACTGGGATTACAGATGTGCACCAGCACTCCTAGCTGTTTAGAGTACTTGAGAGTAGTTTCTGTTGTTATTCAGCAATTAGCTAGTTAAAGCATGCTATGGTACCTCAACCATTTCTTTATCATTCTTTTTTTTTTTAAACTAGGCATTGAACCCAAGGACAATCTACCTCTGAGCGACACCCCTAGCCCAATTTTTTATTTTGAAACAGGGGTCTCACTAGGTTGATGAGAGTCTTATTACTTGATGAGGCTGTACTTGAAACTGCAATCCTCCTGTCTCAGCCTCCCAAGTACTCGGATTATAAGCATGCGCACCAAGCCCAGCTGTCATTTATGTTCTTACTGATGAGTGTAAATTGTTTTACTCAAAGATTGTAAATACTGTTTATACGAAGATAGAAAATGCAAATGACATAAAGATAAATGATCTATAAATAGATAATTTATATAAATTATCTATAGATAGATAAGTTATCTATCTCACACTCTGAGAAGATAATTTGCTGAATATAGATCTGGATAACAATTGGTTAGGTCTCAGGTGACCTTGTGTGTGTGTGTGTGTGTGTGTGTGTGTGTGTGTGTGTGTGTTACTGGGGATAGAACCCAGGGGCATTCTACCTCTGAGCTGAGCTCCCAGCCCTATTTTATTTTTTTATTTTGAAACGGTCTTGCCAAGTTGCTGAGACTGTGCTCGAACCTGTGATCCTCCCATCTCAGCTTTCTAAGTACTGGGACTACTACACCATGCCTAGCTTTAAGATAAATTCTCTTTTTTGGAATTGGAGATCAGACTCAGAGCACCACACTTGGAAGACAAGCACTTTCCCACTGAACTATATCCTAGCCCCAAATTCTTTTTTTGTGTGTAGTACTAGGGATTGAACTCAGAGACATTCTACTTCTAAGCCACACTCCTCACCCTATTTACTTTTTATTTTGAAACAGGGTCTCACTAAATTGTGGGTGGCACACGCTTGTACTGGGACTACAAGCTACAAGCATCCTCTACCATGCCCAGCTTTTTTTTTTTTTTTTTTGCGGTACTGGGGATTGAACTCAGGGGCATTCTACCTCCGAGCTATACCCCCAGCCCTATTTTTTATTCTTTATTTTGAAACCGAGTCTCACTAAGTTGCGGAGTGCCTCACTAGGTAGCTGAGGCTGGCCGCGAACCCGGATCCTCTGGTCTCAGCCTCCCGAATGCTGGGATTACAAGC